>JAVQJF010008189.1:0-16893 GCA_036023855.1 Gadopsis marmoratus
AAGAAATAAAATCCTCCTTAACTGCCAATACGAGGAACACCGTTGAGGGAGAAACATAAGTTTATTTTGAAAGGACCACACAGGATGTAATTTGTCCTCGCTCTAGTTAACTTTACACAACAGTTTTGGAGCATCAGGACCAGACCAGGACATGTTTCACCGTCATGTCTGACCGGGACAGAGCTTTGGGCCCGGAGTCATTGATACTGTGGGCCGGATTGGACCCATTGGCGGGCCGTAAGAATGACACCCCCGATTTAAACTAAAGCAATAGCTAGTCTTCCTGGGGTCCACCACATTTAAACATTTTTTTTTAAATTACATTAAATATTACAGTCAATGCAAATGTCAAATGTAAGACATTTATTAGAGACTAACAGTAAGATACAAAACCTCCACTGATGTGTATGTATGAGTATATTGAATGCATGAATTAAAACTTACACCGATGACAAAAAACTACAAATGACCATATGCAAGCATCCTATAAATATGATGTTCCAATGTGTGTAACTCTAAATTGTGTTTATCGACTGTACTGATATGACAATGTTTTGGATTGCAAAAAAAAAAAACTACTGTACATTGTACAAGCAACATGTGGAAGCAAAAAGAAAACACTGGTGGAATGTGAGGCAAGTAATCAAACCGGTAACTACCATGACCTTCACTTGCAAGTTAGTTTCTTCTGACAAAGAAACCAACTTGACAAGTCCAGGAAACAAAAATGTTGTGTTGACACCAAAACTTCTTCCACTGTTATTGTCCCTAAAAAGAGCATCCAGTGTGGTGAGACACTGCTTGTGATTGATCGGTTTCAGACTACATGTTCTGTTCTTTACAGCTTAGTGGGTGTAATATTAGAGCATGGACGGATACATACCTGAGGTTAGTAGCCTTGGTAGAACTTGAGTCCAGTTCTTTATTCAGGTTGGAGTAATCTATAGTTGATGAAGCCCCTGCCTCTAGTTGGGCAAAGAACCTGGCTTTCTCCTCTTCCTCCTCCAGTGTGTCCAAGCCAATACTGGTTGTGTTCACAGCTGGGACCATCACTGAGTCTGCACACACATATCAGAATCAGAATCAGAAGCAGTTTTACTGCCATGTAGGTTTGTACAATAATGAACAAACTGTACAATAATGTGAGTGAGTAGAGTATATAAAGAGTATATACAGTGAGCACACACAAGTGTGATACTTCTATACTAAAAACAAAAATGATCTGTATGAAAATAAAATAAGATAGAGAATAGAATTGTAAGGTGCAATGTCCCAAGGCTCACCCTCTGCCTCGGTGCTGTCTCTGATGAGAGCAGCTGCTTGCAGCCCTTCCTCCTTCCAACCAGTGTCTCCTGGATCCTCATTCTCCTCTCGGATTGACTGAGATTTTCTCAAAGACTTCCTGAAAGACTTTCCAGATCCCAGCAGTCCTGGACAAAAATGTCATAGAAAGTGAAGCTTGTGTTAATGCAGGTTACACCACATCGGTTGAACTTAACAACCTGAGATTAAGTTTAACAACTGGATATAATCATTCAATTGATTATATTTACATGTATTTATTTTAGCAGTCATTCTTTCCTTGTGCCAAGTGCTATTCAATACTGAGAACTGCCTGTTCTTCACATACATGCTGCTAACATGCAGCTGGGTACTAATTGTGATTACTGGTTGATGGGACCTGGAAGAACGTGTGTTTGACTTGAGCCTGATGGCTGACAATGGTATTTTTGTGTTACTGAGCTCGCCACAAGATTGTTGATTTGGCCACTCCTTGGGTTTCTGCTATCTGTCTAGCCATGAAACCGCTCGTCAGTCAATTATCCAATTACTCTTGAGCCTCTGAAAATGGTGGACTATGTGCAAAAATGGCTGTAATTCCTAAACGGTTCCTAAACCCCTTGAATTAAAGCTGAATGTCTAGTCTTCAATCACGAATTGATTGCTTCGTTTCAAATCCAGTGTGATGGTTCAGAGGCAAATGCACAAAACTTGTGTCCCTGTACAAATACTTATGGACCTGACGGTATATACCCAAGAGTCCCAAACAAATATTCATATACACACTAGTGTATAACAAAACCTTAGTTTTATATTTGTTAATCAGCTTAAAGAAAATGTTGCATTTGTTCTAATCTTTGTTTTTATAAACATGCAAATTCCTCTTAGATCAATTTAATTTGAAACAACCTTTGGATACAGTCTGGAAGCATACTATTAGAATTTTGTTTAGTAAGCCCCATACTAACACGTAGTCTTTGGTTATATACTATACATCCTTCCACTGCGTGTACACAAGCTGTGTGTTCCACAGCTCTGTTTGTGTACAGGCAGCAGACCCCCTCCTCACATTTAAGTTTAGGCTTAAGACTTTCTTCTTTGATAAAGCTTAAAGCAGGGCTGACTCAGATGAGCCCTGAGCCCCCCCTTAGTTATGCTGCTATAGGCCTAGACTGCCGGGAGACTTCCCATGATGCACTGAGCTCCTCTCTCCTTCTGTACTTATCCCATTAATGCGTGATTTTAACGCGACTGCTTCCCTTTCCTGTAGTTGTGTGCTTTCTCTTCTCTCTCATTCTGTTGCTTTCTGCAGTTATTTCTGCCTCCGAAGCTGTAGAGCCTGGATCTATGGTTGCAGGGCACCTGCTGCCCCCGTGCTCCTGCTCAACAGTTGCTGCTGCAATTATTGTTAATGCTCTTATTAGTATTACTATTATTGTATTGCTACTAGGATTTTTTATTAATGTCAACATAAATAACATTACTACTGCTGTTGCTTTTCATCTCTGTGGAACTGTACTGTGCTGCTGCGTGTTCTTTCCTCCTGCTCTCACTCCACCCAAAGCCTGGCTCTGCTCGAGGTTTCTGCCCGTTAAAAGGGAGTTTTTTTGTTGCCACTGTTGCCTGGTGCTGCTCATAGTGGAAATTGTTCGGTCTCTGTAAATAAAGAGTCAGTCTAGACCTGCTCTATATGAGAGAGTGCCCTGAGAAGTTTGTTATGATATGGCGCTATATATAAAATTTTACCGTGTTTTTGAATAAGTAAACTTGTGATTCTTGTTTTTCTGTTTACAGAGATAATTACAGAACAAATGATCTGCTATGTAATTTGATATACCTGGCCGGAGCGTACCTGCCAGCCATCAGCAGATGCGATTGGCTGGCAATCAGTGGCCAAACACCATAAAGAGCAGCGGCTGGCACAGAGTGGAAGGGTCGGCCTCAGAGGTGGTCGAGAGACGGAGGAAGAGGCTCGGAGGCACCGGACCCACAGCGAGGCGTGACCGAGACTTTTGCCCTAACAAGGAGGACGTTTATGTTAAAGTTTGCTCCCATACCGGCTTCCCCTGACGTTTTTGAACAAAGACACTATGTTTATGTTTACATGCCTTTTGCGCATTCGTCCTTAAGGTCCCTGGTCTGCCACAAAACATACATTACTATTAGTCTTGAGGTCTGTGGCAGGCAGAAAAAAACCACACGTACAAAATAAATGACAAAAACTGAGGAGAATTAGTAGTGCTAGTGTTTATCAATCTACTGCTGAGGGACTAATGGGACATGACCAAAGGGCTTGAAAGTTGAAATTACTATCTTGAATTGTCCCCCTGAGAACGACTATCAGTGCTGGGTGGTGGAGTATCATTAGCATCTCATCAGGGCTCCGCTCTCATGATGCACACTGGAGTCAGAAGTCACAAGTCATCAGATGGAACACTGTCTTTCCACAGTTTGAGAAACCTCCAAAACTGTATCTTCTGGGTCTTCAACTGAAGCGGTTTATCCAGAGCATTATTGCGAGGTTTCAGTATTTGAATTCATGCAATGAGAGTTGACAGGGGTCACCTGAAGGTGGCAGTAATGCAACGTCATGGATGCCGACTGTGTCTTGGCCCCAGAAACGGTAAAAGAAAAAAATCAAAGCCTCCAGCTTCGTCTCATCCTGCCTGTTGCACCGAGCTTCTAGCCGACTCAGCAGATGAGCTGGCACCTGATGTTTAAGGTATGTTTTCTGATATCACTCACCATTATACTTTAGTTTAGATTTTAAATAAGCGCGCTGATCAGCTACGTTGGTTTCTTAGTTAGGTTAGCTTCTCCACAAGCGCGCTAGCTAACACTGTCACGTTAGCTTGCCATCCAGTTGTCTCTCGCTAGCAGCGACCAGAGACATCCTGGTCTCAGGCATCCATTCCAGCAACCCACATGCAGTGTACCAAATGATGTTGGGACTGTTGAGCGCACAGGGACATCGAGTGCAGTGGCAGTATATATATAGTGAATACCTCAGGCAGCAGAAGCCCACTGAGGAAGGGGCGAAGGTTGAACCATCATGGAAGGACAAACCCCTGCACGGCGTGGCTGATAGAGAAATCCTACCAGTGGCTGGAAAAGGCTGGACTCAAAGACAGCACAGAGGCACTAATCATGGCAGCACAGGCTCTGAGCACAAGATGATGAGCCACAGAAGATGTGGAAAGTGAAGGCAACAGTCGTCCCCGTGGTAATCGGAACACTCAGGGCTGTGACCCCCAAACTGGGAGAGTGGCTCAACAGATTCCAGGAACAACATCTGAGATATCTGTCCAGAAGATTGCAGTCCTAGGAACAGCTAAGATACTGGACCCTCAAGGACCCGAGCTTGAAGGAGGAACAGACCACCCAAAAGGGCGAGAGGGGAAAACACACACACACAAGTATATATGTATTCTTATTAGCTATATGGTGAAAATATACGTAACTTGTCTGATAAAGTTAATACTGTCACAAACGTTAGCCATTTAAAGTTAACTTATGTGGTAGCTTAACACATAGAATCCCTCATCTGTCTGTTTAGCTAGCTAACTAATGACATTCATTTTATTGCACTTGGCACAAAGCTAGCCATTTTAATCATTACCTAGCAATTAGCTAGCATTAATAAGCCCCACAATAACATTACTCACTTATTTTGTCAACCTGCTTTTGACCTGTTAAGCCTGTGTTTACTATTTAATAAGTTAAGAAGCTCTTTTACGGAAGGTTAGGGCCACATGTAAAATTTCTTTTTGAGTTCTGACTTTAATATCAGAATTCCCAAAAAAAAAAAGGAAAAGAAAAAGTGTTCTTCTGGTTTTATGGCAGTTGGCATCCAGGTGCATTACTGCCACCTTCCAGTCCAGAGAGCAGAACAGACAATAGACTTAATATCTACATACCTGCAAGTTCTCAAACATTTTTTTGTCAGAACTCACACGTGGCCCTAATCCTCTTCCGTAATGACTTAATGCCTTAACAGAGTGTTTTTACATTGATATTCTCTTTTTTAAATATATTCCTATAAATGTATTAAACTGTGTCAGCCAGTTTTTATTGATACAACTCCTTATTTTTATTAGCTCAATTTATTTAATTCAATTCAATTCAATTTTATTTATATAGCGCTATATCATAACAAAGTTATCTCATAGCACCCCCTAATAAAATAATGATATGGGCCAGCAACCACCAACATGGTGCCCACCGGCGCCAGGTCGCCCGCGGGCCTGTTCTAAAAGTAGCTCAGCATAGCGCCACTTACCAGTGAGTTGCATCTCATTTTTTTTGTTAAAATCACACTTGCATTGGTGTAAATTTGAAAATGCCAATATTTAAAAAAAAAAAAAAGTGTTTCATATTAGATCATGAAGGAATAGATCTGCCAAAGCAGAGAGATGGTAGAATTGTCTATAGGGCTCATTCTATACGTTGCAGTTCTATGCTGACGCACAGACTCATCAGCTGGCGTTAAACCAAAGCAAACCACTTTAACACAAACATTTGGGCATGTCGACGAGCCGCACGTTTCTGCGTTTTATGAATGATTGTTCATATAGGGGACATTGTTGGTGGCTCACGGACATCTGTGCTGCATCACGTGAAGGACAGCTAAAAGAAAAAACAGACGGCGCTGTGCTGTCAGGCCGGTTCCCCTGCAGCAGAGGAGCGCTCTACTCTTTCTCTCTCTTTAGCCTGATGTTCGTTTTAAAAGTGTTAAAAACGAGAAGAATTAACCTCCATCTGAGCGCTGACTAGCTCAGCCAGAGCCGTGTGTGTGTTTGTATGTATGCATGATTTGTTAAAAATTGTTAGTGGCTAGTGAAAATGGGACATTGTGATTTCCTAGGTATGTTGTAGAAGTGATCATTTGAAAATGTAAATACTTGCAGAGATTTATAGAAATAAAGTGTTGCATAATGATATTTATCTGTTTCCTACCTTGTTAAATCATTGTTGATAATTATTGTGAGAAATCATTAACATGATAAGTGTCTTCACATAGATGAATATCATTAATTATTATTAATAGCCTATAATTAAAGGTAAATTGAGCAAATTTGCTATTTTAGAAGTGTGCATCAAACTGGTAGCCCTTCGCATTATCTGTACCCAAGAAGTGGCTCAGTTTCAAAAAGGTTGGTGACCCCTGATATAGGCCGACAGTCTTCACAGAAATTATATACAGCACATTTTTATAGCCAATGGTTGGAGAGCTGAGACTAGATTCCGGAGTCTTCCACCCTCCGGAGCGGAAGGTGGCGGTAATGCACCAATAAGCTGGATGCCAACCGCCGTAAAAATAGAAGAACACAGCCAGTGGTGGTGTGGCTCAGAGGTTTTTCTAAAGTTCCTACAGCAGAGGGCCTGCAGTGTTCACAGAAACCAGGTGATGGCCATGCTCTGTGATGCACGTCATTGGTTGACACTGCTGCTGGCTTTCTATTGGTTGGGGAATTTTGATAGGGTTGTTGCACAAACAAATCCAAGTGCAAAGCAAAAATGCGAGAGCAGAAATTCCACAAGTGCAGCGAAGAAATCTGCGCAAGCAACAACAAATCAAATCATCCATTTTGGGCAGAAGCAGAGCAAATGCAAGCCGGTGCTATTTGTGTGCGAGAGCAGGGTTTTGAGATGAAATCAATAAAGTATTCTCTCAAACCAAAAGAGCATTAAGGATAGTAATATCGCTCCATAGCCAGTGACACCCATTTGGTTTTTCCACTACAGACTTCTTTTCATGGCATCAGCAGTTAATTGCGGTTGTAAAATCTATGAAGGCAACACATTCCCATTCTGAAAGGTGCCAGGCTAACGAGGCTAAAATGTCCAGTGTGATGGATTTCGTATCATAGAGAATCCTCTCCTCATTATTACCTCTCCCTGTTCCTCCAGAGCTGTGTACGTCATCTTGCCACGAAGACACTGTTGGTTTCTGGGCTGATTTCTGACTGCTTTTAGAGCTGGGCTGCTTGTCAGAGCTGCACAAATCCACCGAGTCATCTGAAATAGACTGTCAGAGTCAGGTTTAAGTCAGAGATGCCTTCAGGATTACATTGCGTATATTAAACCATCACCGTTTCTTTTTTGTTTCCATCTTTGATTTAAGTAATCATTTAATTTCTATCCTTGGAAAGAAACAGTAATTGTTGTAGCATTCCTCATATTAGCTGTAATGATAAAGACAGTTTGGTCAGCCGACCATCTTCTCAGCTCCACATGTCTGCTCAGCTGCTGCTTGAATTTGGAAACTTGCATACAACTTGTTGTACAGTACTTAGTAAAAACAAATCGCAGTGTGAATGCTGCATGTTGAATGACTCTAAACTGTATTGCTGGCTTTGAATGTTTAATGATACTGAAAATGTATGAATGACGTGGAATATGTGATGTGGTGAGGATGCAGACTATGTGATCAGTCCGATGCCGGCTTCGGCTGTGGTGAACGTGCGCAAATGATCGCTCTGAGGCGGCAGTAAACTCAAAACAGTTATATTTCAACCCTTTCTAAACCCCCTATATTATTATTATTATTATTATTATTATTATTATTTCACAACTGTCAGCGACAGGGCAAAACAAACAAAAATAAACCACACTTCTCTTCTCTTAATGTTTCAGTCTCTCATTCGACGATCCTCTCCTTGCTTCCTCCTCCAAACCATTTTTAACCCCACTCTTCTCCTCATTGACAGTCAGCTGATGTCTGGCAGCTGGGTGTGCATTCAGCTGATGTCCCCGCTGCAGCCAGCAGGCGGGGACATACTCGCTGGCCATGACCCGTCCTCTCACTACATCACAAATATTTTAATATTTGTTGAAAGGCTGACGCTAAGCTGGATGGGTTGGCTTTACATGTTTAGTAATACTGAAAAATAATAATGACTAATTTGAAGAGGCAGTTGAAGGACTATGAATGGGTTGAGAAGTGGGAAAAGGCAAGAATGATGCAAATTATGAATGGGTTTTGTGATGGCTGCGGCCACACAGTTACAGTTCTGACTTACCTAACTTTGTGCTCCTTCCTGGTCCAACAAAAGATTGGGCCGAGGGTGGAGCCAGACTTTTAAGCTGAGGCCCCACCCAAGGACTATACCAAGAACTCTGTCATCTTGGGGGGATTAGGGTTTCCATAGGTGGAGGTGGTGAGGGGTTATGCTGTCCTGTGGTGTCGGTGTTTATTGGTTTAATCACTTAGTATATAGGTTTCCCTCAACCCTCATTCAGGAGGTCGATTAGTTAAGTTTACACCCTGTTTTGTTAACTGGTTTTCACAATACAATTACTTTTGTTTGACCTGTTTTAAGAGCCCTATTGTTCTTAAAGCAGTTTCTTTATTGAAAATAAATCCTTTGTTTGGTACTTTAAGCCTGTGTCATCTCATGCCTTGACTGCCTGGTCCACCACAGGTTATAAAAGTTGAATAAAAGTCATAATGGAAGAAAGATGTGTTATGGTTTGAATTGAGTTTCTAGTTGAGAGTATGAATGACTAGATGTGCATTGGAAAAGTGTAGAAAAGGAGAATGAAGTCTCACATAAGATGGAAATGGTCTAATTAGCATGAATGGGACTGAAAAGTCTAATAGCTCAATATGTAAGAAAGATTTGGAAAACTTGAAGGTTTGAATGGAGTTTGTAGTTTAAAGTAGAGAGACTTTGAGACACACAAGACACAAATAGACAGAAAGAATAAGAGATGTTAACATCCAGTAAGTATAATTTAAAGTTACAGTTTATGAGGGTTAGAATTGGTGTGGATTAGACAGATGGACATGTGCTTTAAGTCAGCTGACATATTGCTACAGGTGAGAAATTAGGGCCAATTTGAAATTGATGAGGAGATTCTTTTCATATCATATTAAAAATATCTATAAAAATTATTTTTCCCATCGCAGCGCAACCTGGATAGAAGAGGTTAAAAAAGCCATCATACTATCATCAGTAATAATCTCCCCTGCACACACTCCTTAAATTGTTGGTTTGCATTCCAACTGCATAAATGAATATCCAGCAAAGTCTTTACATACAGCATGTCACCTTCATTTGTAACCGCGAGTCCCACCTTAACTTCTTGTCCTTCAATGCTTGTGCACAGTTAAATATTATAAAATAGACAGCCAAATGTGTTCCCTAATAAACTGATTCAAAATGTATTGCGCATTCACTGTGAGAAGAAGGACTAGCGTCCCCTCATGCTCACGGTGGTGATTACTGAAGGCGTAAATGGCAACGTTTTGAAATCCTTCAGCCTGCAGTAGAAAAGAACATACCATTCTTCAGTGTTTTATCCCTCTCTCTCCCCAGGTGCCAAATAAAGCGCGTGCATTGTGACTCCATAAATGTCCTGTAATGTCTGAATAAAGCTGCAAGGAATGTAACATGTCTGAATGACAAAAATTGAATGACCATTTTTAACAAATGGATGAAGACAGCAATGTTACGTATGGACACGTACTAAATGACACTTTCATACTGTGCGACTCATTCAACCATTAATGGATAGCTTGATAAATCAATGAACAGCACCACAGTACACAATGTTACATTACCTCCTTCAAAAACAGCTCAAATTGTTCATCCAGCTCGTCCTTGGTCAGTCTGTGAGACATGGTGTTACTGTTACTCCATCAGACAACTGAAGTGAGGGGGAAAAGAATTTTGGGAAGAAAATTACATCTCGTGTGTAGCATATTTTCAAACAAATGTTTTTACATACTTTATGCATTAAAATGCCTAAATGTGATCATGGTGAAATATGGTATTTACAAGTATCATTATGATCTGTTCACTGTGGAGACCAAAACTAAATACTAGAGACAGATGGGAAATGATAAATATGTCTATTGTGCACTGTAGCACAAATATGGTATAATCTCCAGAACAAATACAGTATACTCAAGCTTGTGGTTATGACAATTACGATAGACTACATTGGCTAAAAGAAAATAGCAAGAAAAATACAGGTGTGGTCAACAACATGAACAAGGACGGATCCCAGTAAACTGTGTCACTGAACCAGAACACAATACAGCCATTATTACTGTTAACTACACCAGTAGATTTGATGGCAAGTCAACATATTTGCTGTGAAAAGCTCTATTTTCTAAAGTTATTTGACTGATGTGTTTTATTTGTTTAATGAATATTTGTACAGGGACAAATATGTAGCATAAATCACCGCCACAGGATTTATAGCATAAGCTGCCATGCCTGTCCCTAGATGGGCCTTTAACCCATCATTTGCGTGCATTGAAAGGGGAACATCTCCCCTCCATTACATCTATATGTGTCTCATCAATGAAATCACCAGCCCCAAGGTAAGAAAATACTGTTTGCTGTATGCCATAAGTGGCTATAAGAGATGCCTATCTTGAGGTATTTGCAAGTCGCAAATATTAGCCTACGTTAAGCACTGTTATTAAATCTTTGATTTGATCATTCCCTTAGCAAACTGTTAACGGTGCAATTCACTAAGGAGCACTTTCTTTGATTACAGGTGTTGTCCAACCAGGAATCTCACAATGTTCTTTTAAACCAAAATGCCCCGCGATCGACGTTAGCCATCAGTGTAAGCCATTCTTAAAAGGGTAAATATTACTGAAATAAAATGCTGCTCGCTTAAACGTTTTAGGCCTAATCTTCGGGGATTAGCATTTTAAAATACATTCAAGAGAAAACGGTGAGCTAGGTATCAAAATCCACGATTAAACAATACAATTTCCGGTCAAAACTGTCAAAATAAACCGGTAGCTGACCGTCCACTACAATGACATTAAATATCGATGCGTTAACTTAAACATAAACGTTAACTTAGTTTTCATTACTAAGATACGTGTAGGGAGAGCCTGATACAAATGTAACTGATTTCACTGGGAGAACGAAAAAGATGTCGGGAACTTGTAGCAAAAATGAGAGCCTAGAATTATCCGCGCCCCATTTGTATTTTGAAGAAAGCATTGCCTTACTTCCGGGGTTTTTCAACACGCTTGACACATCCAACTTCTTACCTTAGCTAGCCAGACGGGTAAGCAAATGTTTCCCACTACATGCGGAAAGAAGCCTACACTTTCTTTAGCGTACATGCATCACTCTTGTATCTAACTCACATATGGCAGCTCTCAACTACACACTTGTTGTCACGTCCCGCTCCTTGGTTTGTTGTGTCTCGTCGGTTCCCGCGACACTGACCCGAGTGGCAACATTAAACTGACAGCCGAGTTATTGTCTGTTCCGCCCTCCGGAGCGGAAGGTGGCGGTAACTCACCCAGATGCCACCCGCCGTAAAAGAAGAAGAAGAAGAAGAAGAAGCTGCTCGGCAGGACATGACAACCAGCAGACAGACAGAGAGACAGAGAGAGAGAGAGAGAGAAAGAGCGCTCGGTGTTTGTTGTTGTTGTTGTTGTTGTTGTTGTTGTTGTACAATTCTGTCATGTCGACGTTTTGTTCACACAATCTTTTTGTTCTTGGTAGTTTATACTGCGACTGTATTTTTGAACGTGCGGTTTGTTCATCTGTATGTAGCCGACTGTTACATACAAAAGTATATTAAAATTGTATGTTTATTTTTAAACACAGCAATTAGTAGTGAAGAGTGAAGTTGTGTGTGTGCGCGTGTGTGTGCGCGTGTGTGCCACCGGATGCCAGGCCCTTGCATTTCTTTCCTGTCTTAGTTTTTCCCGGTTTTAGAGCTGTTTTTGTTTGGATGTTTGTTTGTTCATGTTCTCTTTCTCACCACTTTGTTTGGTTTGAATAAATAAGAGAGATAATGGAGAAAATGTAATGAGACGAGACCCACCCACGAGATCACAATCACACTAAGTGGTCACAACAGCGGTTATCAACGTGGTAAATCAACCCAGGGTTTCCCAGGGTGTTAACAGCATATGACCAATCACAAACATGGACAACTCTACAGGCAGCAGTGTGGCATATTTCACCTTGGAAGAGCAATTATTAGAGAAATACAAAGCAGTTAAACACGTCATCCAGGCTAAAAGCAACACAGCTGCAGCTTCCAAATTTGGGAAAGAGAAAAGATGTGTAAATTAAAAGGATAATACTATCACTGCCCCATCATGAACACAATCTATGCTTATTTTAACTTTGTTGGTACTTCTTGTTGGGCGGCTGTGGCTTAGGAGGTAAAGCTGCAAGCTGTAAAGCTAGACTACTGTTCAAAACTTAGATTACTGTTACAGCGCTTTGGGAACCGTTTCGGTTGAAAAGCGCTATACAAGAAAGAGTCCATTTACCATTTACCATCCAAAGCTGCAGCCATTCAACCTGGTAGTTGGAGGTTTGATTCCAGCTCAACATGCCATTGAGCTAACTAGCTCAGTAGTACTTACTCATGCTTCCACTATGTGTAGCACTTGGATTTCCATTTAGCTGTCATCGCCAATCTGGCTGACAAATACCAACCATTCAATTTCAGTTTTATTTATGTAGAGAATTTTAAATACTATTCTGTGTTTTACAAGGAGTCGGTGTAGAGGAGCTAATGTTGGAGAAATATCTATTTTCTTGGTTCATGTCAGTAAACATGCTACAGCATTTTGCATCAGCTGGAGAGTTTTAAGGGACTTTTTGGAGCAACCTGATAATAGGCAGTTGTAATAGTTCAGCCTAGAGGTAACGAATGGGTGGACAAATGTTTCTGCATCTTTTTGAGGCAGGATGTGAGACAGGAATGCTTACTCAGCATTCACACTAATAATAAAGAACAGGATGACAGGAAGCATACAATTATGTAGAGAATAGTTTCCAATTGTTAATGAATTAATATGTACTTGGGGTTAAACGGAGAAAATCGTTTGAGGGAATTTCTCACAAAAAGGATGTTTTGATATAAACTACTGGAATTAAATAAAAATGACCTGTATTTCCTTTACATACTTTCAGTGTTTTCAGGCTTTCATTGCATGTTATCAAATGTAATTCAGTATTAGTCAATTTCCAATTCTCAAATTAAATCCATTAAACACTTAAATATTGCATATTCTCAAGCTCCTCTCCTGTGGAACCAACTCCCAGTCTGTGTACGGGAGACAGACACCCTACTCGCATAAGAGTAGGCTTAAGACTTTCCTTTTTGATAAAGCTTATAGCAGGGCTGACACTGGTGGGCCCCTTAGTCATGCTGCTATAGGCTTAGACTGCCGGGAGACATCCCATGATGCACTGAGCTCCCCTCCCTCTCCAACTGTTCACATTCTTTAATACACATTTATACCCATTAATTGCTAATACTATTAGTCGTTTATTTTAACATCAACAACATTGTAACTACCATTCCTTTACATCTGCATGTGGAACTATACTGTGCTACTGTGTGTTCTCTTTCATCCTGCTCTCACTGTCTCACTCTCACCCCCCCATTGACCATTTTATATAAATAAAACTGAATTGAATTGAATGTATTATAATGAATTAATAATATAATGAATTAATATAATTAATTACTTTATACATGATGTCTGACAACCATCACAAACGTTCTGTATGGGTGCGCTCACCTGCAGAAGACCATTTGTAGTCAAAACATTTGTCATTCATGTCCATGCACACAAAAAGAACAAATGGCAACTATTCAGCAGTGTGCAGGTAGTTTTTATAGCCTTTGTTCTACCTGTAGATATTTACTAACTATAACACACTAGACATCAAATTTAATGTTTTTCATATTTTCTGATATTGCCAATTCTCTGTAGCCCTATAAACTTCCCATAAAGCCGCATTTCTTCCTCCTGAAGAGTCCCACAGAATCAGTTATTGATTAAGTCAGTGATTTGGCCAGTAAAAATTGTTATTTTGCAGTAGCTCAGTGGAACTGACTGCAATTAACCATAGCAGGAGCATTTCTGTAAAAGTGACTCATATTATGTTGTCCACTTGGTGGCAGAATTGAGCTGTGGATAAGTCTGTCTCTTCCCTGTGTCCTGTTACCTGGAAGGGCAGTCCAGTAGTAATCTAATAAACTCTGCCCTGCTTGCTTTTCTCTGTCTTTCAGAGGTCAGGACAGATCCATATAAACTATGTTTTCATATGCCTATCTACATGGCTCGGTCCCTCATAACCTTGCACACACTCCTTCAACACTCACACGGTGTGGCAAATGGATACGAGGGAAATAGACATCATTTGAGGCTGTATTCATATGCCAGATATCAACACATGACACAGCAAACATAATGCTCTACCGCCATATACACGTACATAATATCTGGATTTACTGCACATTTTTGGAAGTGAAGAACATAAAGCAAAATATGGAACAATACCTGAATTACTGTCAAGAGTGTTTGACAGTTATTCTGATCTGAAAATACTATAAAGGCACTGAAAGTTGAACATGTTGTGGAAAAGCTAGATAATAGGCCTTTTTCACTTCAGACATTTTGACGTCACAGTCGGAAAAACATGGGTGTAAATAAAATGAAATGGTATTGTACAAACCTGCACACTGTTGCACTGTCATGGTTTAAGGTATGGTCATATTACAGTTTCAATGTCCAATATCCAATGAATGTTTGTTCCGTTTCCATTCACTTCAACTGAAGCTTGTAAGACGGACAAATTCAAGCTTGTGTTTCCTGTTTCGGTGTAATCTCCAGCCAGCTCCTATGGACTTGCAGGTCAGAGTTCACCTTTGACCGAGCAGATTTGCTTGTTCGGCCAATATAAACACTGTGTTTGGAAATGGCAAAGTTATTACTCTGGCATGCTGTATCACTATATTTAGTACACCAGCATAAAGTTATAAAATATTATAGATGGCTATTGTTTAATCTACCCAACATTGTGCAGTAGCAGCACTTGGACCACCAAATTCTGCTGACAGGGTAACAGCAATAACGTAGCCCTCTGTAGAAGCATTTGTTTTTGTATACTTTTACATGGGAGATTTTAGTTCTCATACTTGTTTAGACAAACTAAAAGCACTATAGATAATATGCTATTGCACTTCCATAAAGTTGGTGGACTCACATGATACAAATTTTTAAAAAAGTGTCAAAATCGAAGCAGCAGATGGCTAATACAGTATATTCTGACTTTCTGTGCCTGGTATGAGTAAAACTCAAAAAGCACTGGATTCTACATTTCTAATAATTGAACTAGTACTGAAGCATGTTTTCTTACACCCTCTATGTCCTAAGGCATGTCTTTCAAACTCCTGGTTATTTTCTCAGACCTAACAACTGTTTCATCAGACTGGGAAGGACTCCCCATGACTAGTTGTGTTCCTGTACTTTTAATAGAGTATTCTTATGATTGGGTCTTCCTGCATTTTTAAACACAGCCACTCTGCACAGCCACAAACACAGCCACTCTGCACATCCATTACACTTCCTGTCCAGTCCCCCACCCCTCTCTCCACAACCTACTGCACCCAGCCCCCCTGCCCCAAACCAGGTGAGAAAATAACTCAGAAGGATCAAGGCTAGAAAGACTGCAGGTCCGGATGAAATCAGCTCAAGGTATCTCAAGTCATGTGCCGACCAGCTGTGTGGGATAGTATGTCACATGTTCAATCAGAGCCTGAAGCTGAGAGCTGAGAGTGCCACAACTTTGGAAAACATCCTGCGTGGTACCGGTACCACAAGAACCCCAACAGCTACAGGCTGGTGGCACTAACATTCCACTTGATGAAGACCTTGGAGAGGCTGGTCCTTGTCCATCTCCGGCCTCTGGTGATCCCATCTATGGACCCACTACAGCTCACATACCAACCTGGCATTGAGATCAGAGATCAGAGATCCCTCTCTCACCTGGATAAGGCACTGTGAGAATCACGTTTTCTGACTTCTCCAGTGCTTTCAACACTATACAGTCCACACTTCTGAGAGACAAGTTGGAACAGATGGGGGTGGGCCTCCAGCTCACCACATGGATTCTGGACTACCTCACTAACCGACCACAGTATGTGAGGATACGAGACTGTGAATCCGACAGGGTTATCTGCAGCACGAGGGCCCCACAGGGAACAGTCCTGGCTCCCTTCCTCTTCACCCTCTACTCTGCAGACTTCAACAACAAATCAACCAACTGCCACCTACAGAAGTTCTCAGATGACTCTGCAGTCATCGGCCTCATCGCAGACTGGGACGACAGTGAGTACAGAGAACTGACCCAGAGCTGTGTGGGTTGATGTCATCGGAACCACCTCCAGATCAATGCAGGGAGAACCATGGACTGGACACACAACACTAACGCACTGAACAAAAATGGACAGAGTAGACTCTATCTCCTAAGGTCCTTTGGAGTGCATGGGACACTGCTGAGAACCTTTTACGACTCTGTGGTGGCATCAGCCATCTATTATAATGTGGTCTTCTGGGGCAGCAGTATCTCGATTGCTGACAGGAAGAGACTGAACAAACTGGTTATTCAGTTCAGTTGTTTTTATGTACCACATATCATAACAGAGTTATCTCATAGCAATTGTGAATATAGAGTAGGTCTAGACCAACTCTATATATTGTGACGTCGTGAGAGGTCAGGTGATTCACGGCAAGTACGTCCCCGCCCGCTGGCTGCAGCAGCCAGACACAGCTGTCAGCGATCAGCTGAGTGCGACACCAGCTGAGAGAGATCA
>JAVQJF010008209.1:0-25170 GCA_036023855.1 Gadopsis marmoratus
CTCACAATGATTGTAATTCGTAATATGTGTAGTAATGACTGAAATCCTCAACATATGTAGTAATGACTGGAATACACGATATACGAAGAAGTACCGTAATACTCGGTTTATGTGAAATAAGAAATGTGAACCTCTGGTATGTGGAGGGTATAAAGATGCTGTGATGATTGTTATTGTGAGCCAAAGAAATATCAGTATCACATAGGATTTAAACAAAGTGAAGTAACATGCGTGGATTAGATGTTAAAAGTCTCTCCCTTCTGGAATGTGGGGTGCTGGGCCAGAGGGCCGTAAAACACCACACACACACACGTACAGAATAGAAAGGAGAGTTAAACCAGACACTTGGAGGAGACACAGAGCCATAAAAACCTGATACTTGGGGGAGGCATGTAGCCATGTATGGAAACGTTGGAGCAGGACGGGGACGTCTCCTAGCCAACAAAACACTTACGCCACCTAGAATATATGCACACAGGGCACCTATATATTATGCACTGGAGTTGTTTTCGGGAATACTATGTTCAGGGGTACGCTCCTCCTCCAGAGGGCGACTGAGGGGCCAATTGGACGAGCAGAAGCGCCCTCTTGGCGTGGACACGCCTGCGCGCCAACAAGGGGCCAATAGGACCCGGCCCCAGCCGACCAACGGAGGACGACACGCCCACATTTAGAATAGTAGAGAAACAGTGTAGTTTAGGGACCAGGGCCTTTCTACAAAGTGAGAGACAGATTAACTACTTAAAGGTGGACTGTGGATCACTGAGTGGGGGGCCCTCGATCGATCGAGTCATTTTGTGTTGCATATACCTTGCAGTTTTGAATAAATCTAATTGGCTTTAAACAGAAGAATTCTGAACATAGCTTGAGTTTGACTTCCCTCCAATATAATAACATGACAATAACTCATTTTATGTCCTTCATTCTCTCAAAACTATATTCTTTTTTTTTTTGTTTTAAACCAACTGATTGGAGATAGAAAGGGACTATAACTCTTAATATTTCTTTAATTTATTCAACTAAATACTTAGATTTATTTTTAAGATGTTACTACATTTTGTTAGATTAGGGGATCTGAGCTTTAGCTGAGACACAAAATGATGGAAAAGAAACCGGTATCTTTGTATCAATGTTATATTCATGTATATTATACGTAGTTATTCAGTTCAGGGCTGCAACTGACGCTTATGTTCATTATAAGTTTAGCTGATGATTATTTTCTGGATTAATGGTTTCGTCTGTAAATTGTCAGAAAGAAAATTCACAAATAATCCCAGAATTAAAAGCGTCACATGCAAACTGCTTGTTATGTCCTGAACAAAAGTCCAAAAACATAGTTTACAATCATACAAGCCAAAGAAAAGCAGCATTTCTTTAATCTCCCCCTTTAGAGTTTCATTTTTTATTCTGCTGATTTTTGGACCCTGGTGTTACTTCTTCCCTTTTCCAGTAAAAGAAACTTTGCCCGTCTGCTGATGAATAAAGGACAGTTCGAGCAGACTGTCAGAACACGAGCAGAACTGTATTCTCAGGACAGAAAGCACCAATAGAGCATTTCTATTATGAAAGATGGTGGACATTTACAGAAACATATTTACAATTATACTTAATAGAAGAGAAATCATGATATAATTCCCATTCAATCAAGAGGTCCAGTGTGTACAGCAGTGTAAAGGTAAGAGATATTTAGGCACTCAGGATATTAAAGTGACTATAAAGTACAAAATGTT
This sequence comes from Gadopsis marmoratus, assembly GCA_036023855.1. NCBI lineage: Eukaryota > Metazoa > Chordata > Actinopteri > Centrarchiformes > Percichthyidae > Gadopsis > Gadopsis marmoratus. Next base: position 1,731 of record JAVQJF010008209.1, read on the forward strand.
TAATCTATGAAATGGTAAAACCAACTTCACGTGTTACAAAATACACAACATACATTTAAAACTCTTACAAAGGATATGCATTTTTCCAGGTGGACAAATTTCTCAAAAACAAAGTTATGTATATATATATATAAATAAAAAAGACAATATTCCATTAAAACAATCCAAACAATCTTCACAGCAGTTCAGAAAGCAGCCAGAGGGGGATTTGTCCGGCGAACAGTGGCTTTCGTTTCAGGCTGGGAAGTGAAATCAAACATGAAGACTGCAGAGGTAAACACAGGGCAGCGTCTTTCATTTTACCTTTCTATGCTTCTTCCACCCCCCCCACCCCACTGTGATTACATAAAAACATTCGCATCAGATACCAGCGTCATTAGAGAAATTAAGTGATAAAGCCTCAGCTACAATCATAGTCACAGTATCACACAAACACATATATGTCTATAATACATCGAGCTCTTTACCTATTCTGACCATATTAAAAAAGGGATATTTTGACATTTTGGAAAAAGATGCTTCACTTTCTGCTGGAGAGTCAGAGGAGAAGCTCGATACCACTCTCATATCATTTAAATATGAAGCTACAGCTAGGAGGCGCTTAGCATAAAGACTGCAAAAGGGGGTAAACAGCTGGCCTGGCTCTGTTCAAAAGGTGTGAAAAAGTACTGCATTATTTGACTTTGGTGTATTCCACCTCCGCACCCCGGTCCGTCACTGTGCTTTCACTTAAAGGTTCTGAGCACTTCTTCCACCATTAAAGCTCAATGTTATATCTCACGTAAAAACTTTCCATTTCTGCACAGAACCTTCCCTTCATTATGTGTAAGTTAGTGAATTTTACAGGCTGGCTTTGCTTTAGCTGCACAGAGCGAAGCCAGCCGTTTCCCCGCTTTTAACCTTTGTGCTAAGCTAACTGTCTACTGAACAAAGCTTTAGAGTTACCCTGCAGACATGAGAGGCATTCACGTTCTCATCCAACGCGTCACCAGAATTTCCCAAAATTGTTGAATGAATCCTTTAAATGTCAAACCTTGTGGGCTTTAACAAACTGCTGACAGATGTGTGCCGACAGACGGGCTGCAATCTCTGCGGGGTTTTACTCTCCAGTTAAAATGTCATTTTCACCACCGGCGCTGCTTAGGCGTCCGCAGCGGTTCGGTATTTCTGGCCAGATGGGGGCGCCGCAGTGTAGAGACGCTTCAGAGGTTTAGCTGTATCCGTCGTTCCACTCCATGACTTTATCATATTCTTGGATCTTCTGTTTGATGTGCGACAGCTTGTTTTTCAGGTACTCGCAGCGCTCCTTCTTCTCGAGGAAAGTAGGGTCCTGGAACGAAGCAAGCAGAAACACAGAAACGTTTAAATCAAGGTATTATTGTCACACAAGTCTGTCACTTTAATGATTATTTACTGGATTCTATCAACTGTACAGGAGCAGTTACTTATGTGACAACTCCAGACTTATCTTTTAATCCATTAGTGTTAAGATTCTGTGTGAAAGACACGACGCTGATGATGTGAATTCTTGAAGATGTACAAAACACAATATTTACAGAACTCTGACAAGACAACAGGCTCACATTTTTCTTCTTCTGGTATTCCTGAAGGATTTTGTGAATGCGATCAACCTCCTACAAACAAAGAGAAAGAGGCCGAGTTAAATACAGCACAGCCCTTCAACAAGCATGAAAATTAGGTGCAGGGATGCCTTAAAAATCAGCAGAGAAGGAATTTGAAGGTGGAGGGGAAGTTCAGCAGGAACAGGAAGTGCAAACAGAGGAAGTTACGAGACTAAAACACGGAGAGCAATATTCCACACACGGCAATCCGTCTGTCTGGTTTCATGTGAATGCTGAGGAACCATTTTGGTCACAGTTTACTGCTGAGCAGACACCATCAGATCCAACTTTTGTATATGCAAAGCAAAGCAAAGGCGAGGCTGCCCGGAAAACACACGATATAATTGTTTGGGATTAAAGGCCCTGAAAACCCGTCTGCAGGGACAGACGCTAATTTGTTTAAGGATGGGCCTCCAAGCCCCTAAATTTGGTGACCAACGTACATTTTTGGTGGCCAAAATGTAAAGTAATGTAAAAGGCAATTTAACCCAACTGAACACAGCCTTCCTCAACTGTGACACTTCAAGAGACTTTAACAGAATGAAAATATATTTGTATAATTCATTTAAATTGTAAACTCAAGTTCTTTGTAAAGACATGGTGCATACGTTCTCAGTCTTGCTTCCTTGCGCAGATACAATGATAGAATATTCAACTAAAAGGTGCGACGGTGTCTGGATGTTCGTGGAACTGTAACGTTGCTTTGGCGAAGGCTCGCAGTGTCGACGAAACATGGTGGCTACAGGGGGCCGCCTGCACGGAGTATTTGGTGGCCACAAAGTAACTTTTTGTGATATCTGGGTTTTGGCACGGTGGGAGTGCGCCTTTAAATAACAGATATCTGAAAACACACAGCTAAAAACACAAACGCTGACTTCAGAAACAATAAATGCACCAGTCAAACTGAAGTGGCTTTCACGCAGCTACACGTTTGTGTAGTAGGTAGATCTGTCCGGCAGCCCTGCAGTGGCAGACAGACACCGTCGTTACTGGCTGTGGCTTCTCCGCCAAGATGATGGAGTATTATTTTAAGTAGCACATGAGCGATGTGTGTGCAACCAATCACCATCTGGCTGGAGGGGTTCTGGGGCAGACTGCGCATCATGGAGTCCATTTCGTCAAACTTCTTGAGGGTGACCTGCATCTCCGAGTGCAGCTCTTTGTACTCTGCATACTGGTCGTTGAACACGGCTCGGTACTGGTCCCGCTCCTCATCGCACTTGATCGTTGGGTACTTACTGCAGGAAGGTAGGAGGAGGACAGCATTACTTGTTAGGCCACGGTCGACATCACAGTGGTTACTCAATATCTTACCAAAGCATTAACAGACATATATGGTCATAATACATCGTGACACACTATAGACTGTGTAAAAGTTATGAACACGCAGTGTTAGAACTGTATGCTGCATATTGCAGCTGAGACAATTTGTTTCTACTAATGGATTCATTGGGTGTCAGTATCTAATCAAAGCTCCTCACACATAGAACTGCAACAATTCAAATCATTATTAAACTATTTTGATAAATCGATTAATTGCTTCAGTCATTTTTCAAATAAAAATGTCCAAACACCTGCTGCTTCCAGCTTCTTGAACGTGAGATTTGCTGCTTTTCTTTGTCCTTTCTGACGGCGAATGAAGAGTCGGACAAAAGCAGCAATTTGAAGACGTCACTGAGCATTTTTCACAACACTTTGACATTTTATTAGAATAAATGATTAATCGGTAATGAAAATAATCGTTAGTTGACGCCCCCCTGCTGGTTCTCTTTTCACCTAACCGGTTCTTGTTAAACAAACTCAGGTGTGTTTTGCCCGTAAAGTGTTCACTCGGGCTGCTGGGAAAACTCATCTGAACATCTCAAAAAACAATCTACAAACTCACGGTTCGTTTGTGGCCTCAGGACTTAATAATAATAATAATAATAATAATAAAAATATGTGGCTTTAACATGACTTCAAAAGCTGAACTGCCATTAAATCCACCTGCTGGCTGAGAACTGTTCAGGAAGCGATCCATGGAAGTGATATATGCATTTATGCAAATCATTTGGTAACCATGGCAACCCGTGCGGCGCCTCAGTAGTTGCTGTGCTTGTGTCCTGCTGCTCTGTGTGCTCTGGCTGTTCATCAAGTCCATTACAAACCTGACCCGTTTGTCGTCATTCAGTCGATTTGAAGTCTAACAACACTAGAAATGCTCACAATAAGTTATTACTTCTTGTGACACCACAGAACATAAATAAACACACACACCTAAACATTACACAACAAGCATTGAAGTCGTGATGATGCAGAATGAATGTCACCAAAACTGTCCAAATCAGTGAGTTAACGTCAGTCCGTCCGACTTCCTGTTTACTCCTCTTTCTTTCTGCTAAAATGGCAACAATGTATAATTTCTTTCCTTGGTCCGGACCAAATAAACCGAATTACAGGTATGAAAGTGACATTAAGACGTCTGTGATGATAATTGAGTCTCTTTGGGTTTCCGACTGTTTCAAGGCATTTGAATATTTAAACTTGGGAAGCCTGTAATCAGCATTTTTCACAAACTTTCAGACATTTTCAAAGACCACACAGTTCATTGAGGAAGCATTTATTGCTAATAAAAATCATTAGTTGCAGCCCTACTGTGCATCGACAGCATACACGACTCACTATGCAGTATCGTATTCCTTAGCAGCACTTACCCAATGTAGTCAGGCACAACCACCGGCTTTGGAATGTGCCCTGATGGTATAGAACCCTGCAAAACCTTTGGTGGAACTGCTTTTGGAGCAGCCTGGATGGGAATGACGGAGGACTCCACCTGTTCTGAAGCTCTGGGACCGATCTGCAGAGGCACAGCAGCAGAGAGACAACAACTACGTCACAACAGCTGCACAGGTTGAGCTGCTGAATAAAGGAAATGTAGCCATCAGCCCAAACGTGGGTTTGTTTCTGTATATCCTGAATATACAGAGACTGTATTACAGAATGCTTACCAATGACTGTGCAGCTCCTATGTTGGAGGGATGCATCTGTGCAACATACAAAGATATAATCCCATTAACGTGTAGCTAATGATAATTTACCACTGAAAGACAAGTTTTGACATTTTAGGAAATAGGCTTATTCGCTTTCTTGCAGAGGGCTGCATAAAGCCTAGCGCTGTCCAAAAGCACACATATGAGCACCTTAAAATCCCACCGATTAACACGCATCTTGGTTGTTTGATCTGTAGAAAACCAGAATGTAAAAAGGAGCTCTTGCGGTTTAACGAGGGGCTATGTGGTGGATTATGTTTTGGCCCAGAGCATGTTGTTTTAACACTTTGGCTTTTGATTCATCAAACAAGATATTAAGTATTAATCGGTGAGCTTTAGAGGTGCCGGTAGACTGACTGTGTCAGGCTAGCCGCTTGCCCCCCATTTCCAGTCTTTGTGCTAAGCTAATCGGCCGCTAGCTGTAGCTCCATATTTACTGTACAAACATGAGTGCTATCAATCTGAATATCAAACTCTCAGATGAGCTTACGCCCCAAAATGTTCCTTTAAGAGACAAAAGTACAAACAAACAAAGCACCAAAAAAGGAGTTTCATTTTGTGTGACATCAGCATGTTTTTCGCCCTGCAGCGCACAGGTAGAACCGACAGACTCCGCCTACTCACTCCTCCACAGCTGTAAGGCTGTGTGTAAATGATGTGGTTTGCTGTTGCATTTCAGTCTGAGTCTCTGTGTGTGTGTGTGTGTGTACATGGTAGAAACAGCCTGTTTTTTCAGTCATCAAAGGGACTGAAACCGTTTAAGCTCGAGAAGAATCCCTGGATGATTTCGAGGAATCCCAGCACCCAACCCCTTCCGACTAAACAAAACAAAAACACTAAAGCTGTGTGAGCTCTTACCTCCTGGCCGTACCTCTCCCGCTGCCTGCGTGCAGCTTCATGTCTCCACAGCTTGAGACACACGATGGCTCCAATCAGATACAAGAACAGAGTGACAAACAGAAAGATAATGGCAGCAGTCTGGCCCGCCTCTGTTCTGCAGAACGCCCCGTTGATGCCATTGTTGAAGATCGGGTAGTAGCAGAGCCCTCCGCGGATCGTGTCTCGGACGTAGACGATGGCTGGTAAACAAAAAGCAAACACGCCGTTACAACCACAGCAGTTACAACCCTACAGCGATCAGCCCTAACATCCAGACAGCACGGCGCCCTGAGCGGTCTGCTCTGTGTGTTCTGACTCCTTTCTATCAGAACCAGCATCACTGTTCCAGCACTTTGAGCTACAGAAGATCTTCTGTTGGATCGGACCACACGGTCCAGCCTTCACTCCCCACGACCATCAGTGAGTCGTGGCTGCCCGTGACCCTGTCTCCGGTTCAGCGGTTCTCCTTCCTTGGACCACTTTTGGTGGGTCCTGACCAAATCACATTTTGGTTCCTTGTCAAAGTAGCTCGCATCCTTCTGCTGCCCATTTTTCCTGCTTCAACACATCAACTTGGAGGACAAGATGTTCACTTGCTGCCTCATACAGCCCCCCCACTGACAGGTGCCATGGTAACCAGATAATCAATGTCCTTCACGTCACCCATCAGTGCTCAGAGTTCTGGCTGATCGCTGTATATTCTCCCTTCCCTCCAGTGGTATCTATACATACACATAGTTTTGGTCTTATTTTTCCAGGTTTTGAGATTTACGATGCCATTTCTGAAAGATTATATTTAAAAACAGCAGCATCTCATTCCAGCAGTGGTGGAAGAAGTACCCAGATTCTTTATTTAAATTAAAATGATCAACACCCCAGTGCAAATTTAACCTGTTACAAGTGCAACTGAAAATATAAGAAAGTAAAATGATCTAAGTATTATCTAAACATTAAGAGTTCTTATTTTGCAAAATGGTCCAATTCAGATCGTTAGTCTAATAAACACGCCATTATTGGATTATTATTACAGATGCATCAACACGTACGCAGATTTAAACCATTGGACTAGGTCGAGGAAATTTGAACTACTTAAATTTATGGCAAATCATATTTTAGAGGCCGATCATGTTTCGTATGTGTGTAAAGTACAGCTGCCTTTGATGTGTAGTACCACAAAAGTACGCCATTACATTAAATGTACTTGGTTTATGGAAAGCAGCGGTGGAAAGTAACCGTGTTCCCGTTGCTCTGGACAACACGCCGAACACACGGTCAGTAAAGGTAGTTCCAAAACAAAACAAAAAGGCTGTGTGACAGTGTGGATAATTCAGAGTAACAGGAAGACTGTTCCTGGAATGAGACGTCACTGGTGTCAAGTTATTATTATCGTGAAGGCGTCAGACACGGAAACCATCACACGCTGGCTTCTGACCAATCATGTCTTACTTTGGATCACTAGTAGCAAGAAGAGAGGCGTGTTTTCCAAATGTTGACTTTCTATCAAGTCAAGAGTGAAGAGACGGGTAATGTTACTGGGTTTAAAAAAAAAAAAAAAAAAAAGGACAGGTTCACACTTTTCCAGGTTTTCATGCAAATCAGTTTCAATGTAAGTGATGCAAGAGAGAAAATGTACAGGGAGGATTGTAGATTTCATTCCCCCCACTTACATTAGGATGAAATCTCTGTGTGGGATTATTAGAGCAAACAAATCCATCTGCAATGTTCATGTGGGAACCTGAGTGCGAACCTGCCTTTTAAATATCCTTTCATCATTCTGCATCCAAATCTTAGTTTTTAGGAGCATGTTAAAGATAAATGGTAAAAGCAATTAAATACATTTTTTGGTTGAATTAAGAAACTGTCTTTCTGCGGACACATTTATTATGGACACCATGACTTGACTATTGTTGGTACCAACAATATATGTTTAATACTGTACAGATGAAATAAATAGATAAATATCTCAAAACCTGAACAAATAAAATGAAAAGTAAACCCAGCTGTGGTACCCACCTGCTGCCATGTACAGCACTGCCAGCGCCAGGTTTATGGTGAACTCAGTCAGGGGCCACCAGGACGAGTCCAGCAGGATAGTGCGGTAGTACATGGTCATCCCCAACACCAACATGATCACAGTCGCTAGCCAGACCAGCCCGACCAGCACCAACACAAACGGGGTCTTGGGGCCATTGTAGTAGGTCCCGTCTGAGCCTGAGCCGTAATAACCTCCTCCCAATGCTGCACCAGGAGGCGAGTATCCAAACATGTTGAACCACTCGTTGTCTTTGTGGACGTAAGCGCAGACGCAGGCGAACACGGCCGCTCCCAGCAGGAGCTCCACGCAGCCCAGAATCCTCAGCAGCCCCGCCCAGGACTTCATGTAGGCGTAGCGCTGATGGTACTCCTCCACCCGCTCGCTGTAGGTCAGAGCTGTGCGATAGGTCTGCCCTGACACGGACTCGTGGGCGTCCAGAAGGTCCTTGTGCGAGTTGTAGCTGCCGCCTGAGCCGCCATAAGGGTCGCGGTAGGATCCGGGAACAGAGGGGGAGTGTGGAGGAGAGCAGCGCACCCCCCCACTGGTGCTGTTGTTGTTGTTGTTGGAGGAGGTTGACATGGACAATGGCTTGGTGCTGCTGCGGTTACTTCCTCTGAAGAAGTTCTTCCAGGAGTCGGGGATGAAGCGGTGGACGGGTTTAATATCGAGAGCGGGGTCGTGGTCTGCGTTGTCCTCGCTGCCGCTGAGATCAAACTCGTGGCCCACAGGTGGCTGGTCTGGCAGAGGTGGCGGTGGGAGGGGGTCGGCGCTCCGACTGAGGTGCGCCGCCCACGGCTCTCTCAGCGGTTGCAGATCATTGGCGGCTGCTCGGGGTAGCGAGTCCTGTGGTACCTGGTCATAGTGGGGCGCCTGGCAGTCACGCTCAGGGCGTCCGTAAAACCCTCCTCCATTGGACATGAGGATGATGATGGTCCCTGAGAGCGTACACACACACACACACACACACACACAATTATTTAAATGTTTTTCAATTTCATGGTTACTTACAATAACAGGAAAACACTCAATGTGAAACGATAAGTTGCTCGACAGGAAATTATTTGATAATTGATCAATTGGTCAGGGTTCCCACGTATCTTTTCCATTTTCATAATATTTTTGCCCATTTCCAGGACTTTAAGTAGTTTAAACATAATGAGGCTCTTACTCCGGTGTGCTGTGCTCCAAGACCGGCATTGCAGCAAAAACGTAGCGTAGTAATGCAAGGAAGGCATTTCAAGTAACGTTTTGTGAACATATTTTAAACAACAGTCAAAGGAATGTATTTTCAAAACATGCTGCTAATTCCCAGCCATTTACAGGTCTGGAAAACAGTTTAGTTCAAAACCTTTCCAGGTATTTCATGTCCGTGGGAACCCCGACTGTTAAGTAATTTTTCAAGCACAGATGCCAAACAATTTCTGGTTCCAGCTACTCAAACAGGAGGACGTGTTGCTGTCGATCAACTTGTGGTTTGAGCCGTCATTGTATCACCAAATCAATTCATCCACAGGACTGTAGGCAAAGAAAGAGGAAGCCAGAAAAAGATAAATCCCAGACTGATGAGACAATTAGACTTCCAGAGTATCATTCATGCACGTCTGTAGCTAACAAACACAGCTAACCCGCAGCACCTGAGGTCACCACAGAAAAAGCCCTCACGGGTGAAGATGATCTCCCACCATCCTCCATGCAAGCCGAGTCAAGAATGCGTTTTTGTGCTGCAACACCGAGCACAAAAATCTCCCCTCCCCCCAGTTGCTGCTTGAATAACTGCTCGTGTATCGTGTCCAGGATGAGATCAACTTACCGGAAGCACAAAAACACATTCTTGACAGACCAATCAGCCCTTAAAAAGCCTGTTGTCCATAGCTGGACATAAAAAAAAAAACAAATGATATGAACTGAGCTTCAATACCTCTTTCACACGCAGTCACTCAACACGACTTACATTGGCCTGCAGGTCAGAATGCAAACCTGGTATGAACAGACAGACAGAAGAGCAGAGGAATCACCTGCAAGAGACAAACAAAAGTCACGATAAACGTCCGAGACGTGAAGGTGAACTGGACGCTCTGACTGCGATGGACTAATAAGAATAAATACCATCACAACTTCCCAGAACCCAACGGGACGCCTTCATTGCAACCAGCAGTTTGAAACCTAAATATATTTAATTTACAGTGATCAAAAAAACAACAACAACTGACAAAAGCTGCGATTTCTTACATGCAAGAAGCTGGAAACGAGAATTCAGCACTTATTCAATTATCAAAATTGTGGTTGTCAATTCCTTTTCTGACTAACCGACTAATTGTTTACAGACTACAGCTGTTATATGACGTGTGCAGCGTACATGTTCAGTAAACCTACTCTTTATATTAAAAAAAACAAAAACTTGAAACTTGGCTGCAACCAATGATTATTTTCTTTAACAAGTGATCTATCGATTATTTTTTTTAATTCATGAATTCATTGTTTAGTCTGTAGAACATCTGAAAATGGTAAAAAGAAAAAAAGAAATGCCCCTCATAAGACCACAGAGCACAAAGTGACGTCTTACACCGAGTTTACTAGGTTTACTAGGTACAACCCAAACTACATCCTGCAAAATCACTTTAAAAGTTAAATCAACACGTCTCTCCAACAGTGGTGGAAAGTAACAAAGTACATTTACTCAAGTACTTATGATCAATTTTGAGGTACTTTTACCCTGCTTGAGAATTACAATGTTATGCCAAATCATACTTTGACTCCACTACATTCACCCGACAGCTGGAATCACTTCGCATTTGATAAATAAAACATGTGACAAGTTTATGAAATATGATGCTGCCCTATAATCTACAGCACAATTATAAAGTAGTTATGTGTCAACTGTAATTAAAATGTTACTTACATGTTAAAGAATCCATCATAATATTCCAATAAAAAATATATATATTTACCACTTTTACTTAAATGCTTTAAAGTACACTTTGCTGTTTTGTACTTTTACTTAAGTGAACTCTTGAATGTAGAACTTTGCGAGTACACAGAGCAGTAAGTCCTGCTACGATTCGATCAAGTAATATTCTAAAGTATTAATAAACTGGCAACTGAGTGCATTATGTCATTTTAAAATCATTAGCAGAAAACGTGCGGAGCCAGAAGATGCTCCTGAGCCGCAGTCGGAGGAGAAACCAGATGTTTAGGAGGAATAAAGAACACTAGACACGTTGTCGCTGCACGTTAAACACAAGTGGCAGCCGTGCACTCGGCGGCATGTTTAAACATATCAAATAAGTAAAAAATATATGAAACAGTCTTGACCACGTAACACACACGCTTTAAAATAAATATCACATTTCGTGGACAATCGTTTAAGCAGCACGAGATAAGAAAACCGTATCGTCCGTCGGGTGAAACGCACATGTCGCCGCAGGGAGGCCGCAGGGAGGCAGCGCGTCCCGCACAACATCTGGGGCCGTGCGAGACGGAAGTCACCTGAAAGCGTCGTCGGAACGTTCTGGAAGTCCCGGGTGTCGTGACGTCACTCGACTCTGCGCGCCTCGTCAACGCTTTTAAATAAACGGGGCGAAAACGAGAAGAAAGGCAACGGCTCACATTCGCGTCCACCGGCTGCGGGCTTTTATCAGCCGTCAGAGGGCGTCTCTGCTTCCGTCTCCCGGCGAGAACAGCGACGCCGCGGCGGAGCAGGAGGCCGCCGGCCGTCCGACCTGCCGCCTCGGTCAGCGTCACACTCGACTCCGCGCTCGAGTCTTTATCGCGGTGCTTGTTGCTTGGTCAGTGTCCTAAACACCGCAGCTTCCCCCCCCCACAAAAAACAAAACAAAAACTTCTCTGTGTTTGGACCCTGTTTTTTTTGTTTGTTTTTTTTTTAAACTTAGCTCACAGGTTCCCGACAACAGCGAGTCAACGTCTCCCGCTGCGCCCGCTGAAGCAAACGCCAGACTTTGAACGCACCGGAACTAGAACACTGTCTAACCACAACGAGTCCTAATCGATATGTGACCGACCTGCGCCGGTTCACACTTTAGTTCCATGAGGCGTCACCGCCGCCTGCAGCTAGCTTACCTTGGACCGCTCCGCTTCCGCCTACTCCTCTTCCGCCTCCTCCTCCTCCTCCTCTTCCTCACATCTCAGCAACGTTGACCGGCAGGTTTCCCCCCCCCCCTCGGAGGCGACCACGTGACCGGCCCATCCCCGTGACGTCACTCAGACGCACCTGAGCTGATACTGCGGCGCGTTTACGCAGCGATGAAGTACCAGCCGAGCGCATCTGCTCGAGTACTGCAGTTAAGTACTGCAGTAACTGTTGAGGTGCCTTCACATGAGTATTTCCACAGCCACGCAGTCATCGGACAGCTTTAGATTATTAATGCAAAATATAAATGATGCATTATGTCAGTGGTGGAAAGTACATTTACTCAAGTACAATTTTGAGGTACTTTTTAGTGTAGTACTGTATATAGTATACTAGTTTATATTGTACTTTTTACACCACTATAGTTATGGGACACCTTAAGTTAAAAGTTACATATATATATATATATATATATATAGATAAATATATTTATTAACAGTAACGTAACGTACAAATGGCCTCTCATCTAACTCTCGGCAGGCTTCGTTCCATCAAACTGACAGTAGAAAATGTGCCCATTAGTGGATGATACTCAGTGTGGTATCATTCAGTGTCACCTCAGTGACCTCATCCTGGTTGCACTGCACACAGGAATGTACAGGACTGATCCGAGGCCGAGCCCAAAGGCTAAGATGTTAACCAGCTGACTCACAGAGTTTTTGTTTCTACATACTTTTTTTACTGCTTTCCTGTATATTTCAAGGCAATGAAGGGCTTTCATACACACATTCAAAGAGACTTTTTTTAAATGGTCTGGGATCGTCAAAACAGTCGCATACATGTTGTTTTCAGCACAAATTCAACATACGTGTGCCTTAGTGTATTAATGTTCTTTTTTTTAATGTGTATTTACGCTACTGTTTTTCCTGCTAAAGAAAGCAAAAAAGCAAAACATACAAATTTAAATGCATCAGCAGCTGATGAAATGTAAACATTTAATCTGGAAATAAGGAGTTTTGAAACAGAATCAGAAAAACAGACGTGATCGTAATCTGAATGTCGCCACAAACCGCAAGTACAGACAAAAACCACACACATACTTGTTTTTATAATGACCAACACTTCATGGTTCACAGAGAACAGTCGATATGAGGGATGACCAACTTATTTGAACCCAATAAAATCCACTACATTAAAAATGGCTTTGTCAAGAGTTAATCGAGTCTCTTTTATAAGCCTTTAAAACAAGAACGTCTGTATACTTAAATACGTTATGTTCACCCCTCTGTTATGTAGTGACAGTAAAGTCATAGCTGCAACATAAAACACTTCTCACAAGGATTGGGACGGAAGGAATTATAGCAACTTCATTTGTTGAACACAACACACAAATACATGAATATATTGCATAAGGTTAGGTTGTTTGTTATTTTTGTCAAGTATTACTACAGTTGTGTTTCTACCAAGGGTAGGAGAAATGGCTTCTTAGGTATCATCATCATCTGCATCAGCAAGAACATCCAACTAAAACTCAAAACCAAGACGTTCAGAATAATTTAAAATACGCAAAGAGGAACGTTTCCAAACAGGGTTACACGCACTGTAAAAGGTGTGCAAACATGTACCACGCCCGCATTCGGACACAGTTTATTAGACAGGACAGAATGAAACCTCAGTCTCTATTTGAGACAGACATGCTGTGATGTAGAGCAGCCAGAGAGCTCCCGGTCCACACGGTGTGCTGCAGCAGCTCTTTCCTCTTGGCATTTTCCACTACAGGAACTTGACATGGAGCCACTAGGCGTCCTCGGACCAAACTGTTCTGGGAACTCCCCGAGAGGAACTGCTCCCCCGAGAACTATGTACTTTCAAGGGATATTTTTCTCTCCCGTTACCATGGATGTCTAATACGATCTGGAAATGGTGCCGCTGCTCAGCATTTGCTTCCAATTTTGCCCAGTGGCCACTTATGGTATTGCAGTGGCCCAAAAAACCTTCCCCGACAGACCACCACTGAGAGGGGGCTGTAAAAACTGCAAACAAGGTCGATTATGGCTCTTTCTATTATTCATTATTGATGCATGGAGGTTTTATATTTGTAAAACTTTCCTCCAGCCAGGAAAAGCAATTTAAAAATCTACAGGCTGAGTGGGAGGAAAACACTGCTGCGTGTATTCAGAGGGCTGCAAACCACGGGAAATAAACCCGGGAACTAGAAAACGTTTGCGACGTATCTGCCAGGTGAGCAATTCCTATTGGACTGAACAGGCGCCATCTTTGGGTCCGGCGTCCAGTTCTTATAGTACATCCATAGCTTTTTTACAACAGCGTTTACTCATCTTTTTAAAGATGGCGGTTGCCGGCGCTGCATTAGCTCATGTGTCCGCCCAATGCGCTAAAAGAGTAGCTAGTCTGAAGTATGTGTCAAAAAAGTCGCTCACAACAATCGTTCCCACTTCTTGCAGTGTGAACACACAAAGAAAGGGGTGGTGGTGGGCAGGGGGGGTCTTCCAACTGTTATAAACTATAAAAGAAAAGTTGCTCCGGTCTGAAAACGCCTAGTATCATAGGTTCTGCTATTTTTTCAGTTTGCCGCTGCTCAGGGGGTGATGCTACATTAGCTGCTATTAGCATAACACCCAAATCTGTTTTGTGTATTTGTGTAAAGGCCCATTTAATTTAAAATTTTGCAGGATTCTGTTATTACCTCCAGAACAGTGCTTTTAGTGGTTTTTAAACAACGTTCTGATATTTCTTTTTCAGAAAATCAGACGCTTGGTTTTGTGACTTGAATGCAACGGTTATGAACTGGGTTATATCATATTACTCCATTGTTGTCTGTTCCACAGCTGCACTCGTCTAAAACAATCTGGTTTGTATAAAAAGGGCAGAACCCAGCACCAATGCCTTACAGGTTCTTAACTTCTGGTTATGGGTTCCTGTAGTGGAAAATACTTTTTAAATAACCAGTGAAAGCTGAAAGCTGACATGAAGAGGTGCAACGTGACCGGCTGTGATGATAAGCAGCACAGTTAAAAGCTTTTAAAATCTTCTGATAAATATGACCTTCACATATAACTCTACAATTTGCGTGTAAATCACAGGAAAATACCTGCGATCGCAATGTGATTCTACAGTAAATACTCTAAAGACTACAGCACAATTAGGTTTGATTCTCTGCATACCGTTACATTTCTAAAGTCTACCCTTAGATTAAATGCTGATTGATTCCTGCATTGATCTGTCAACGCCGGCTTGTGTTCTACTAAATCAAAAATACTGCAATTTTTACTGATCAGTTGATTAAACTGCAGATTGTTTTAATCTGTGATTTCTGATGTCTAATCTCTGTCTGAGCTCTTGACCGTAGGCAGGCGAAGCCATCGAAATACTGGGATCTATAAAGTGCATAAAAGTGGAGAACAGCATAGTAACAAAATGATAACAGCTGCTTTGACAAACACTGTAAATATGGCTCCCGTCATGGCCAACTTCCCCCAGTGTGACAGTGTAGTTGGTGTTTGCTGAGTAACAAATAACAGCATCAAGAAAAAAAACACTTAAAGGGAGCTTCAAATACCTCTTTTGGTAAAAGTTGTACATTGTTCTTCACTCTCAAGTTAAACAAATAAGAACGACTTCAGATGTACATTATAAAATCTGACAACTTACAGTATGCGGAATAAAACTGGAGCATTTGGATCAAAGTGCCATGTTGTTGCCGTCGTCAGACGCGAGCTGGTGCGTCCACCACCTTATTAAAATCATCCAAAAGAAGGTTTGCATTGCTTGTGTAGGGACGTTCGTATATTGGACGTACAGCGGCGGACTTCAGTAGGGAATTTGGTTCTGATAATACTGCAGCATGTCGTACGTTTTGCTCCTGTTGGAAACAAGTTCATGACGTTACAACAATGTTATAAAGTAGATAGCAGCCAACTTAACTTCTCATCATGTTAATGTCACGCGAGATCACCTGCTACTGAGGAAGCAGCTTTGGATGACTTTGATGATAAACGCAGCAGCTTCTTTCTCACTCATTTGGGGATTAAACCGTCCTCTGATAAAAAAAAAAAATCATAACCATTAATGACCGTTAGCTGAATGGTTAAGGCGCATATATAGTATACAACTGCAATAATAATTTTCTGTCTGCTTCTTCACTGCTGGCTGTCCAATGAAAGGTGAAAATGCCAAATAAATCTTAAACACACTTAAAAACACATTTGTCCAAACAGGAGCTGTTTGCTAAACTCATGTTCACTTTTTAAACAGTCATGTTTAAGTATTTATACACATTTTGAACACAGATACGTCCTACTGCTGGACTTACTTGAGGAGTTTAATGGTTTGTCCTCTGAAGCATGGCAGTCCAGTGTCCAGCATGAGGGTCACCAGAGAAACCACTGCATCCATGTAGGGTCTTGATGGTCAGAGACGAAGCAGATAATAAGAACAAGTTACCAACAAAGTTACAAAGCTCTCCATGTAGATTATAGACATATAGTTTATAGTTTACATACAGTTTCCTTTAACTTTAACCTTCTTTCTTTCTCCCATAACAAGTCCCTGGCAGAAATCTTAAAACATCATGGACAGCTTTTATTGTTTCTTACCGTACAGCCAGATATCCTCTGACACACATCTCCATGAACCATTTGAAAGGCGTGGCCTCCATCTTGCCCCCCATGATCATCACCATCTCGTCTGTCAGCTTAATGTCCGGCTCCCAGCCCAGGTTACCGCCAGGTGAGCTCTCAAACATGAAGCCGAAGTCTGCAGAAAACACCATTACCCTGTGTAAAAACTACTAACGACTACTATTCACTGAGGAGATCACATTTAGAAGAATCGGGAAATGATGCGACTCAGTCCAAACCACAGCCAAACAGCATACCTATGTGGATGAGGTGGCCCTTGCTGTCCAGCATGATATTGCCATTGTGTCTGTCTTTAATCTGCAGCAGGAACAGCAGAAGGCTGTAGGCGGCCATGCTGCGGATGAAGTTATACCGAGCCTGTGGAAAGGAGAACATCAGCGATACCTCAGTGAGATTCTGCTCTATAAATAAAGATGAGAGACAGAAGAAAGTGTCTGGGAACTGTGGTAGACAATAACTGCACCTCTGGCAGTGATACCAATATGCAAGTAAAAGCAGCGGCATGTTTTTCATTTCAGGAAGCCGGCTAAGTTTTATGTCGACATATTAAATAGATCGGTTTTTTTGAATCAGGTCTGGCTGATATGCTTCTTTCCTTGTCAAACAGAAAATGCACTACATAGTGATAAATGACTGCAGCATAAACACTCAAACTACACAAGATTTTATGATTTATAATAACGTATCTTTAATTTGATTTAACTTGTGTACTCTGCTTTGCATGTATATGATGTGTTCATGTGCTTTATCCTGCGTTTCAGATAAAGTGATCGATAGATACACATTGCACTACAGATCATTGTAGCTTCACTGACACTCTCTCTCTCCTAACTTCTCCGTCCATCTTTGCAGCAATCCGAGACAACATATATCATATAAAAGAACAGGGCTGACCGTGGAAACACACTTTGAAATTTGAGAAACGATCACTAAAGTTGTATAAAAGGGTGACGGCCAAATGCTAAAACCTCCGCACCTTCTGGAAGGCGAGGGTGGATTCATCACCGTACTGGTTGCGGAAGTAATCGTACATCCCAAAGTCCGTCTGTCTGCCGAGCTGGTCCCGGGACTTGCAGTCTGGGATGCACTCAATCACGCCACACTGAGGAACAGAGGATCACATAAACACCTGATTGTGAAAATAATCCACTGTGTTGTCAATTTTAACCTGCCTGCCGTGCATTCGGCTTTACAACATAAAGAGAGATCATCATGAGCATTTCGGGTATTTTCACATTTGCTTCCACTTGCAACAATGAGTGTTTGTCATCGTGTTCAGACTCCGTTAAGCCAGACTTGTCTCACCTGACGTTAAGGTGTGTGTAGCAGCATTGTCACATTTTGATGTGTGCTGCACTGTGTGTGCGCTTTGGTAAGCTGTGTAACATTGCTGTTGCTACATCACCTGCACACCTCAGGGCATAGGCAGGTAATCACAGCCACGCAGTCTACAGAGGGAAGTCACAGGGGAAACATCTGCAGGGAATTAGGAAGTGAGGAAGCCACACAGTGTTTCAACCCCGTGTGTGTGTTCTGCTGTACTATTGTTTGTTTGTCTTATATTTACAAGCTGGATTTTATATGATTCACTTCTGTCCACTCTGCGTTTTATAGGTGTTTTTGCAAGTTTTGTAAAGCCTCCAGCTCACATTCCACGGCAGGCCTCAGTTTTTGCACCGTCACGCTTCTTTGTTTTGTTCAACAAATAAACTGGTGAGTAAAATGTAAATCGTAGCCGTTATAGGAAATGAAGGCCAAAACAACAAAAGGTGAGAAAGAAAAGTGTATTTAACTGAAGAGAGTGATGTGTAGATAAGAGAATCTTGGATTTAGAGGGAGTAATGGGACAGGAAGTCTTACCCCTGGTGCAGTGGCCACCACTCTGTAGGGGAAGACGAACAGATCCAGGCCGACCAGCTGGAAAATATTCTTGAAAAGCCCAATGATCTGCAGAGCCAGCATATCCTGGAGACAGAGGAAGGGTCACGAGAGGAGGTGGGTCAAAGTGTCCTCCTCTGAAATGTTGCAGTGACTGAGATCAGTGCACTGATCGATCAGCGGGTGAAAGAACAGTGGGGTTACCTGTCTACAGTCATCTCCCACTTTAAAGATGGCAGCCTGCCAGCAGATCCTGCGTGACACGTCTGGATTCTCCTCTCCGTCTTCCAGAGAGTCCGAGGGGCAGCGGAGACCCTCCCTCTCCAGCTCGCTCACCCCACAGCGCTTCACCTTGAACTTGGCCAGATAGGGTGCCTTGGCAGCACTTCGAGTGCACAGAGAGAGATCGATCTGGGTCCCCAATTTGCACTTACGTTTCTGAAGCAAAATCTCTGCATGAAAGTGTGAATTTCAATCTTTCGTTACCTCTGCATGGGTGTTCCAGACTTGTAGTCGATGTCCACCACGATGGCTTCAGGGTTACTCGGTAGGTAACAGCCTAGAGAACACCGACAACAGCAGGCTGTGTTCAGAGACTCACACTGCATTTTCTTTTATAGCTCCAAATATTCAAATACACAACAAAACAGGCACATCAAATATTATATATCACAAAACAAGCAGAGACAATCTTCCCATCAATCTGGTAAAAGATATTTTACAAGTTATCTGTGATCTCTATAGAAATTATTTAAGTCATTTGAGGAACTGAAAGAACTATGTAACTGATCACGAGGATATCTGGAAATATTTATAGCAAGAAGGGCAGTGTGGGGGTCTCCATCAGAATCATCCCACCGAGGTTTTATTAAAGCAGAGTTTGGGCTGGTAGTAACCGGTTTTATTGGCAGTAACAGGCATAATTTGAAGAGCTTCTATTGATATATATGATAGTCAGGATCAAACCAAAACCAGTCAAATTTGGGACAATTTTCTGACATGCATTAAGGATGCAGCATCTTAGAGAGGGTTTGGGATATTAGTTAACTAAATATAAGAGAATATTGAGGTAGTTATGTAGTTTGCTTTTCTCCCCTTTTCAATCTTTAAATATCTCTGAATTACTACGCTATGGCATTACTTTTCAAAGTCTGAGACTGAGGGCCTCCGCTCGGACAAAGCTTGGTAAAAGGCGCCCCCTTACCCATTATTAGTTTACTTTCTTAGTTTTGCTTGATTCCTGGATGCCTATGGATCATGATTAGCTTATTTGATCCCATAGATACTCAACAATTTAGCCAAGATATCCTAATATTGCTGTTTGACACAACTACAGACAAAAAAAAAAAAGGTTTGTCGTAAGGCATTTATTAGTTTCTGACTCTGTATCTCTGAACTGTCTCTTGCTGTTCTATGTGGCTTCCTTTTGTCATGTTTCTTCACCTGCATTCTCTGAGCCTCCCATGAAACAGTTTGAAAACTTCCAGAGGAATGCATCCAATAAAATACAAGTTTGTAATATGGAAAGTTGCATGTAAAAACATCCTCATGTTTTCGCTGTGGCACAGAAGCCTCAGATCTACTGTGGAACAGAGCCTTACCTGGCTGGACTTTGATGTCCGACAGAGCTTTGAGACAGGCTCGTTTTCTCTCCTCTCCCTTTGGAACCGGCCTGAAAAACAAAAAACAAAATCGGGGTCCTTGTTACATCAGAACACCTTCTTGTTTGCTGAGGATTGTTTCAGAGTGGCGGAGATGAGTTTACTTGAGGATGGCGGACACGTTGGTGATCTTGTTGAAGAAGTCAAACTCCCTCTGGTAGAAGTCTTTGGCCGGACCCGACAGAGAACCTGTGATCTCCTCAACCATTTGCTCCAACAGCTCCCCGATGTCCGCTACACAGATCAGAAAGGCGATTAACACCAGCTTCATTTGACCTAATTAGGCCTCATAAGGGTTTCCTCCCTTTAGGCGGACAATATGATTACACATTAATAGAAAAAGACATCCCATTAACTTAACACAACGTAGACAGAAATACACTGCTGGAAAGAAAATATGAGAAAAAAACCCTACTCGGAGAAACAGGGTTTGTTTTCCGCACCGCACATAAGATGCGTTAATCAGATGTATGAGGAATAACTGGAGATTTAATGCATTTGGTGCTTTTAAAAATATTATATCCTGTGTATACATCACTAGTCTTACTATAAATGATCACAGAACTGTTTAGAATCAATAGAAGTGTTTAATATGGTGCTATTCTTTCATAGTTATTTGATTATCTGGCAATACTTTAAGTACACTATATTTAAAAAGGTGGAAAACATACAATGCCACCCAAATGGAATAGTTTGATCCTCTGTTATTTCACACTCTACCAATTTTAATAAATCTGAGGCGTGTATCTGTTGATTTAAGCTACATGCTGAAACCACTTGCATAGTTTCCATTACAGGATTTGATCTCTGTGTGAAAAAATAGTGAATGCAAGAAAAATAACTTTCCTTTATTATGTTGAAGATCAAGCATTTTTCAAGGAGTATTTTCAAATTCAAACATTTTCCTATACCTTGAGAACATAGCGATTAAAATTAAGGCATTTTCCAAACTTTCAAGACTTTGTGCAAATCCTGTAATAAAGTTCAGAGAAGGTGCCTTTGTTTTAGTACATACATCACCAGGTTCCTGCAGGTATTATCCTCAGGAAAAGGATTTAAACAATGGTGAGAATTCCCAGGAAACACTAAGATCTCAGTTCCCGGTATTCAACCGTAATTCCGTCCTTAAATCAGGTGCTCTGTGATCAGTCTACTCACGATCTTTGTGGTGTCCCTCCTCATCCATGAAGATGTTGGTCTTCATGTTCCAGATGAACTGGTGGGCGAGAAGCTGAGACTTCTGGGCCGCCCACAGGATGTACTCTCTCACATAACCCATCTGAGCGGGACAGAGGATCGGAGTTCATTACCACTGCTTCAACAAATGAAAAGTAACCCTCTGAAAACGGACCTCGTGCTCGTTGTTTGCACGATCCTGTTTAAATTGATGTAACATAAAAGAAAAGCTCGATCGTTCATGATTATTTTGGCATCGTCACTGTGTGCGTTCGTGTCGTGGGTTGATGTTGCGTTTTCATTTATTAAAGTTTCTATAATTTAACAGTCGCTATGGTTTATTGACTTATAGTTTTTTATCTTAGGCTGTACAGATTTTAGTGATATGAAGCATTTGAAGATAATCTAGGAAATGTAGCAAAATACCAATGTAGGCACTGGCAGAGCATTTCTATTGCAGAGTTCAAAAGGTTATTATTATTTTCTGGTTTATGTCCATTATTGACCCCTCCCTCTCTTCTTGATTGGCTACTGATCCTTGAGCTGCGTCTGTAGTAAAGTATGATGAACCTCTTGATAGGAAAGAGGCACCATTCTATCTCTATAACGAAGAGATGTAAAAGCCAAATAGCGTAGCTCTCACACGTCATCGAGAATCACAGCATGTACTCACGTTCTGTCACCTCTGTGGGTTGTATGAAGTCAGTAAAGGCAGAGTAGTTTGTGTTTACCTTATCATAACGGAGCGCCTGAACAATCTGAGGGATGTAGAACAAGATGGCATCCTAAGAAAAGAACAAAATGTTAAAGATGTGTTTCTCTACTGCAGTTACAGCATAGAGGAAGTCTGAGCTGATCTAGTGGACTTACTGGAGGAAAGGAGCGTAGCACCTTAACCCCGTACTGAGCAGTGAGAGGATGAGGAGGGTACATGCTGCTGAAGTAGGACAGACCGGTGGGCGGGTCTGCTGGAGCCCAACACAGGATATGGCTCAGCTCAGGAGAGTCAGCATCAATAGTGTGCCATGTCACCAGGAACTAGAAAATATAAAAAATGTATTCATGAACATGAAAAAAAAACAAATTCCAACACTCTAACTAAGCTAGACTACGTGATCTCACCTTGACGGCCTCAGGTACATCACTGACCGCCCCGGGGTCCAGCCTCACCAGCCGGGTAACTTCAGAAACAATGGCATCATTTTTAAACCTGGAAACAGGTCAAATTAGAAGCATGATTACAAACTACTCCGCTCTTGAATATAACAATTTTAAAGTGTTCCGTTGTTGTCTGTTAGTTTTCTTGTTAATTTTTGTTTTAATTGTACTCTCGACGTCATGCTCAATGATTCCTCAAGATTGAAATAAAGGCTGAATGACAAAGTCACATAGCTTCACTTTAAGAGGTATTTTGGTCTGTTTTTTGGGGAAATCTATCACAAAAACATCACACCTAGTTGGTAGCTGCAAAGCCAGGTAGGGTGCGATGCCCCAGGCCAGGTTGACATTGTCCTTCCACTGTTTCTCAGTCAGACTGATGTATTTCGACCTCCAGTTGGCGATGCTGGTCTCCACTGACTGCTCCGTGGCAATGGCCAGCTCCTGAGTGGAAAGGGGGTTGTACCACGTCGTCAAGCGTTCAATCTCACTGGCCTAGAAACATGGGGGCGGACAGACAGAAGGAGGGGGGATAAGAGCATGAAGAGTGGCTGATAACGAGCAGCAGGGTTAAAACCAGAAAATGACAGTTCACCATCCCCCCTCACCAGTAAGGCCAGCAACAGAGTCCTGCGCTTCATGTAGTATTTGTGAAGCTGCGTCCCCCTGTTGCTCTTCTTGGACGTGCCTGGGAGCAGAAAGAGTACAGGCGGTCAAACCATTGAGTCAGTTTAACATCTTTGTGTTCACAGCCCAGGTATGTAGTGACTTAGTAGAAAGAATGTTGTAATGGCAAATTCTATATGTACTCACATTTTCTATGTACTGAGTTGTTACTGTCTTAATAGCACATGTGCCGTCTTCTCTTTTCTCACACCACGTTTATAAAGTTACTTCCCTTGTTTAAAAAATAAGATGTAGATATGCCATCCACCTCTACAATGTTGAACTGTCAAGGCCTACCTTGTGATACACTCATGGTCTACTTTGAGATATGAATTTGAACATTCGACTGTTCTCACCACTCCCTTTCCTCCTCGTTTTTTCTGACCCAGCAACCCACTCCGGGCAGGAGGGGCTGCAGTTTCTGTAATTATAAGTATGTACTCCCCGCTGCTAGTTTTTGTACTCTCTTGCAGACAGTGCTGACTCTCTGTTGGTTTGTACCATTAGAACCTTCTAATAAATTAACAAAGACAATACTTATAATAGTCTCACATCTTTATTGAACAGATCAGTAAATAGTGGACAAAG
>JAVQJF010008214.1:2500-84013 GCA_036023855.1 Gadopsis marmoratus
GGGAACAGGGACGCTTCTGTTGTCTGTGCTAGAAAGCAGGTGTGCCACAAGGCATTGTGGGAGGGATATGATATGACGGCACATCAGGTTGTCAGCTCTGGCCAGCATCCCCCACCTGGCTTTCTCAAGTGTGTGTGTGTGTGTGTGTGTGTGTATGTGTGTGAGAGTGAGTGTCGGCCACAATAAGGGCTAGCAGGCATTTAAAAGGGAAATCCACTTTAAATCAGGAGTGACAGCATTCTGGTGAACACGAGGGGTGCAGGCTTGATTTGTGAATATTAAAATGTGACTCTCAAAGCCAAAAGAAAAACTGCAAGAGGCTCCTGAAGATGTCATCAAGAGAAATTCTGGAGAATGTTCATAGGGCTATCTAAACTGCACAAATCATCCATTTTAATGAGTAACTTAATCTAGAATCGGGTGTAAGTGTTGAAATGGGTTTTTTTTTCTCAAAGTCAGAGCAAAGATTTGGCCAATGGCGTGAGATCATTTAGGTGGTTTCTGATTCAAACCACTTCAGTTCTTTGGTAAAGTGTCTTCCTTAGTAGAGGGTGTGATGAATTTTAAACATCAGTTCTTTAGAAATGGGCCTCACTGCTGTGAACAAGCAGTCAGTTTTGCTCAGGTAGAGCATGGCAGCAGCAATCACTTGATTACTGTCATAAAAGCAACAAGAAAGTCACCAAGTTAGATAAAAAAAATCGGCCAGGATGATTTTTATACAATGGCTACTCTAATGCACCTGCACAGTTTCTTTGCTGATAACTGAATCAGTACAGTAACATTTATCTGGCGTCAGTAGCTTTGCAGCTAGCTGCGGTGTTAATAGCAATTTTGTTCTTCTTAGCAGAGATCAATCCTGATGTGCTGTGTGCAGCAGTCAGTCAATGCTGCCCTTGGCTTGGGGACCTCGTACAGTATTATCCAACACTTTGACAAGAATTCCTCCAGACCTCTGTTGTCATCGCTGGAGGTGTTAGGTTACTCATGGAGCGAGCTGCTTTATGTTTCCAAAGTAAATTGTCAAAATAGACTCTCTCTTGCAGTGTTGCCAGCAGGGTCTTTTAGTATGTGAGTCTGTTAACTTGAGACTCAAGTGTTTATCCTAACTGTCTTTTATAAACTGAGTTAGGCAGGATTAAAAACACCAAAGCCTCATCAGTGGTTGGAGGGTGGCCTGCGATTACAAAACATCCCTTTTCCTTTTTAACTTCGGTTCCTCTTTCTCTTTCTTGGTTTGTGTTTTCCCTGTCATGTCAGGTTATTTGTCTGGTTATCTGCCAGCAGTGCATGATCATAGGGAAGACATGAATCTTTTTGAGGAATAAAAAAAAAATGTATTTGACATTATTTCTCTATTTAAAAATACACGCTGTTGTTTGGCAGTTCGTGTTCGATTTCAAGGTCGAGCCGGTTCAGCTCTTGGTGAAGGAGAAGACAGACACATTTTGCACACACCTTCGCTGTCACCCCAAGGTGTGACTGCGACGGGCAGCAGTATGTGTGACAGGTGTGTGACACGCTTTAGATGAGTGTGTTCCACTGTGGGTTAGTTTCTTGTAGTGGACACAGAGGTGTGTGAATGAGCCGTAACCACATTAGGTGGTGTGATAAGTTGATTTTGAGAGCAGGCGGTTTGCATCCAGTGACTGTGCAAACATTTAGTTTCACTTTAACCCTTGCTTGGCCACAACTTTGAAATGCAGGGATGTTCCTAAACATCCTGAAGTAGTGACCTAAAAACTCACCCAGCAGTCAGTTTTGTTGCTGCTGTTTCTCTCTCTACTCGCCAGACTGACAAATGTGAGCTCTAATAGTAAAAAGTGAGTCATTCCTCAACTTTAGAGGAAATTAACACCTAACAGTGACCTCTGCTGTTTTTACTGCATGCATTTCTAAAATATATTACCAATGTGCAGATAGGAAAAACTACATAAATTGTAAGATTTTGGGCCACCACACGCTTTTATACAGCTTCACTGCTCCTTGGCAAAGATTCAGTTACTGAAAGTCTACTGGACACCCTTCTTTAAAAAGCTAATTCCTTATTTGGTGGGTTTTACGATGGTGGTGGAGAGCACTGTCTAACACATTGCTCCAAATTCTCCTACAGGTGTCCAGCTGGATAAAGATCTAATGAATGCACATGGTTCACGTGATTTCTATTGTCACCAAACTATTCAGTGACCCCGCTGGTACCCTGTATGAAAGCAACTGTTATGTTTCTCCGCTCTCTTAATCGAGCATTCTCTTTTATTCGTCACCTGTCTGTAAGTGCAGCACATCTGTTAGAACACAAAATGATTCAAGTTGTTAATAAAGTGTCTTCAAACACAAAAGAGATCATAAATGTCTGCCAACTTGAAATGTAACGCATGTATACTCACAGGTTTGTGGTTTTCTCTTTTCCATGTCGACCATCCTCCTCCTCATGGTTGTTCCAACTTCACCTCTGATCCTGACCCCTCACTTCACAGGTAAGTGCTTAAACTCATGCACACAACACACACACACTTTGCTCAGTTACTGTGTTTGTGATCCGTTGTGTGATGCCGAGTGTGTGTCAGCTGACCTTGGTTGGTGTCCTGTTGACACTGAGGTGAGGAGCTGTGATTACACTATAAACACGCTGGATACCACTTGGATACAAAGTATTAGGTGCTTTTCTCTTGGTGGTAAAGTAGAATCTAATATCTTTCCAGATGTAGCATCTTTATATCAGAGCCTTTTTGTTCTGCACTGTGGAAGCAGCATGTGTGTGCACATATATTTGCCTGCATGTGTGTGCGTGTGTGTGTGTGTGTGTGTGTGTGTGTGTGTGTGTGTGTGGTGCTCAGCTGGCCAGGCGAGAGTTGTGTAATTGCAGGGTTATTGCTGCTGAGCCTGATGGGTAATGACACATTTGCAAATGAATTCTCAGTGCTAGGCTGTGATTAGCATACGGAGAGAAGCACCTCACACACAAAGGCCGATACACACACACTCACACACACACGTGCTCACACACACTTCATAGGCTTCTAATCACCAGCGGGAGGTCAGGTTAAATGGGTGTGTGTAATGGTGGAGCGGGTTCGGGTCTCAGCAAATAGGGGGTGAGTGAAGGGTGACGAGATATAATTTCTTGTCCGATTTGATATGAGACGACTCATATAAGTCCAGCTCATTTTTTAAATATCAAACCGCTCAAACTCTCAACTGTTATGCATTCTTCCTTCCTTCCCAAAACCCTTTCCTTTCCTTTCCTGCTTGCTGTGAGGCATACAGCCATACCAGCTGGATGGTCTCTCTGTATTTGCGCAGGGCTGCGTGATGATGCAAGATTTATTCAATTTATTTATTTATTTATGCATTTATCCTTTTTTGACTTTCAGCAGACTCAAAATGTGATAATATGATCTGATGTTTTCATTCTATCCAATTTTGCTACGCAAATCATTGATTATGGAAGAAAATTTGTTGTTGAAGTTTTAGTTTTGTTATCACCTTATACATTACATAACACAATTAAGATTTTAGGAACATCATCCCGCACTACAGTATGTATACATACATGGATATGTCACAGTCACAGGTTGTCATTTATTATGTTGATTGGTTGCCACATGAGAGTCTTATCTGATATAAGCCTGCCAGAAGGGACAAAGACGAGAGAGCAATAACATCTATATGTGCATGTGTTTACATGAAGATCAAATTTAATTCTGACTGGCCAGAGGAGGATGTGGAATATTTTATGATAAATGTACGGCTCTGACATACTGGCCTTATCTCTGTTTCAAAGTAATGTTTTTTCATCTTTTACTCAATTATATAATGTTTATTTTGAAAATGGTGTTGACACCCAGGTTTAATTTAAAGAGTGAATTGCCCTAAAGTACACATAAAAAACACCCACATTTGTATTTTTGTTTTTGGGATTGCACATCCACTCTCATGATGCTGTTTGCAACACACACACACACACACCATTCCTCTTTGTCTTTCTCTCTGAGAATCCCACACCTGCTCTGAAGAACTGACCTGTTTTTTGCAATCATGTCAGAGTTTACTGTGTGTGTGTGTGTGTGTGTGTGTGTGTGTGTGTCTGTGTGTGTGTGTGTGTGTGTATCAGTGTGTCTGTGTGCACCTCCAGAGGCTGTGTGTGGTAGGGAAAGATTATAGTAATGCTTTATCTTTGCTTTCCCTTCTGTGGAAGAAGACAGACCATCTTTCAACCCCTTCCAATACACACATGAACGCACACACACACACTATTACACACATGATTGAGAGAGTGATTATTTTTTTGCATGGGTGGGGGGCTTGTAGTGAAGACAATTGTATAGTGGGTTGACAGGATGTGGGCATGGCAGATTTGTGTGTGTATATGTGTGAAAGAGAGATCATTCTAGCTCTGCTCTGCTCTGTCTCTCTCTCTCTCTCTCTCTCCTTCTCTCTTCATCTCTGTCTTTGTCAGCTGACTGCTGTGGCTTCCCTCCCATCCCATTTTCATAATTTTCCTTTTTTCTAACACCCTCTTTTCACTTGTTTTGTTCTTCCCTTCTTTCCTTCCCCTCTTCCTGTTACTTTTTGATCACAGTGTTTTCAGTCACAAACACTGCCTTGGTTCCCGGGGAGCCGTTCAGAGAGTGTGTGTGTGTCTGTGTGTGTGTGTGTGTGTCTGTGTGTGTGTGTGTGTGTGTGTGTCTGCATGCCTTCTTCTGCAGTGCACTTGTCAAATGTGACTCATTACACTACCTTAAATGACAGAGGATGATAGCTATTCTCTAGCATTTTCTATCCCTTTAATGAGTAGCAAAAAATCTAAACAAACAAGTATTTTCCATTACCTGTCGATGACCTTCTATCATTGAACTGTGTAATGGTTTAATTTTAAATTAAAATTTTTCTATATAATGTCTTCTACTCTCTGTCTCACCTACTGATATAAAACAAAATTTGCTTTATAAACATAATAAATAAAAACATAATAACATAAAAATAGAAATGGTGTTGCATACGTCTCTGTTAGGAAAACCCTTCTGGTGTACAGAAATCGATGTGTTTTGTGTGTCGAATAAGCTGATACATAACTCAGTTGTTACAATGAGCATGCAATGAACGTAGCATGAGACCTGCAGCCTTCATATTAAGAAACATAACAGTATAGTTTGCGGGGTGATTTTTAATAGTTAGCACGTTGCAAAAAAGCACCGCAGTAATAAGAATGTGTCACCAAAGATGCAACCTGTAACAAAAATAAAAACAACAGTCCTATAGCAGCTGGGAAGCAGGAAACACATTCAAACACTTATTTGCAGTAATGAAAGTATTGCAGGTGCTCTTTTGATTGCTGTGCCTTCTTCAGCACATTTACATAAATGTAGTTGACGCCCTTCTATTGAGTTTTTAAAAAATAAAAATGTTGAAAATTAGCCTGTAGTGTGCGGAAAACAAATAGATCTCCTCGTGCATTTGCCCTCGATCTTCATCTTGTCCACCTTACGGAAATTGGATTGCTGTATTTTTAGTTCTCTGTCTGTCCCTGTCTGTCAGTGTGACATCAGACTTGGTGGTGTAGCACCTCAGGGGGACACGTCACCTCTCAACCTGTCTCACAAGGTGCGAGACACTTCAACACCTAACTAACACACACACACACACACACACACACACACCTGCGCAAAACAGCACAGGCACATGCATGCACATGCCTTGCAGCGATGATAATGTGCATTGTTCGCACACATTCAACGCTCTACGTACTGTGATATAGCGATGAGCGTGTGTAAATATGAACATGTTGCACAATCTCACTTATCTGTCCTTATGTTATAGCACACACACCTACACACTCTTGACACAGTGTACTTGTCTTAATTAAACATTTGCTGATTTCCTGTCTTTGTATAAATAAAAAGGGCTTTGTTCCCAGAATGACTCCCCCTCCCCCCTCCTCTCTGCCTCCCTCCATATCTCGATCTATGGACTCCCCTCCCGCTCTACACTCGCTCTCTCCTTCTGTCGATCTCTCCTTCTTCCTTCAATAATCAGTCCCTATTAGAGATTATTTGCCCTATTTGCCTGTGAGCATGCCTTTCGCGCTCCCACTCGTTCTCACTGTGCTTGTGGATGTGTGTTGTGGAGTTTTTTTTTTTTTTTTCCTGTCGTCTGAGCCTTCCTGAAGGTGCAGGACCCCTCAGTCTGCCTCATTCCCCTTCCTCACTAAACTCCTGC
The DNA here is from genome assembly GCA_036023855.1 of Gadopsis marmoratus. NCBI lineage: Eukaryota > Metazoa > Chordata > Actinopteri > Centrarchiformes > Percichthyidae > Gadopsis > Gadopsis marmoratus. Next base: position 8,720 of record JAVQJF010008214.1, read on the forward strand.
CAATCCCCCTTCTCCTATCTCCCCCTCTGTGAGTTTCATAGAATGGGAGAACAAGACAACCCCCAGGGCAAACTGTCTTGCTAGACCATTTCCCCATAATCAATCTTTCTTTCTTGCTTTCTTTCTTTCTTTCTTGCTTGCTTTCTTGCTCCCTATCCTGCTGTTTCTTTTTTTTTTTGTTTGTTTGGCAGGCTGCTTCCCAGGAGATAGTTAACTCCTCACCCAAACTGCCACCATCTCAGTCAGGTTTGTGTGCAGAGCAGGCGGCGGCATAACACAGGGTGTTTGTGTGTTTATTCGTGTGTGCGTGCGTGTGTGTGTGTGTGTGTGTGTGTGTGTGATGAAGAGAGAAGGGGGGGGGGGGGGTCTGCTGTCAGCGCAGCATGGTGAGCAGTCTGTGCGCTAGGCTGCACAAGCCAAGTTTCCTAGACAGACACACAAACGCACCCACACACTCACAGACAGAGACGAGGACTCTTATTTTCAGAGAGGAGAATGGAGGCGGGGGATCTTTTATATTTTCCTCTTCCAAACACGTAGCTGTTCTATTGTGAGCTGCCCTTGAAGACCCACAGCACTCTCTCTGCACTCTTCATTGGTTGATGCTTTCCTACTGTCTGATACGGTGTGAACAGATGCTCCCTTGATAGTCGTTGGCCTCTCGCTGTCACTGGGGCTGGCCAATCAGCTGTCACCCTGACTCCAAATTGAACTGTGACCACTTTCCTCCTCGGGTGAAGCAGCAGCACTGGCTGGTATTTCTCTCTCATCTGCAGCCCTCGTCTCTTCTATCTCTTTTCCCTCTAACACCACCAACCCCCCCTCACACACACACACACACACACACACACACACACACATTCTCGCTATCTGGCTGTGTTGTTGCCTGGAGGGAGTTCATTCTGCCCTCCTTCTTTCCTCCTCTCCTCCACCTCCTTCTCTCCTTATCAGCCGTGAAAGAGAGGGAGAAAAAAGGGAGGGTGAGAAAATGAGAGAGCGAGAAAGAGAGAGAGAGTGGCAGCAGTAGCGGAGGAAGCAGAGCTGTCTCTCCTCTGATCATCTTTCTTGGATAGAGGGATAAAAGACAGTCCCAGGAATCAGTCGCTGCTCTCGTCTGCAGGATTTACCCAGCCTGTATTTTATCCTGCGTCCTGCCTCTTTTCACCTCTTCTTGGCACCGGACTGCCAGCTTTTACATCTTTCTGTCCCGACTCCCTGTGTGTGTGCATGTAAGAAAGAGCTGGAGAAAGCGTGTTTCCTGCTGCTGCTGCTGCTTGGAAACGGACAGCGAGTGTGTAACCCTTCGCCCAGGGGATCAGGGGCAAGAGCGAGGGGGTCGAGAGCGGGGGCGTGCTCAAGGGTTGACCCTTGCACCGCTCTGTCTGTGTGTATCTGTGTGACTGACTGTGTGTTTGTGTATGCATATGTGTGCGTGTGCATGTGTGTGTCCTAGCTGGCTGGGCGGTCCCAGCCTCACGCTTGGTTAGCGAGCACCAGAGAGCGGGGATGACAGGCTGAGTCTCAGTCCAGCCTCCCCACACACAGAGCCTCGTTTCCGGGTGGCTGCGAGGGCACAGCCCCTCTCTCGCTCAGTCATCCAGGACAGGACGGCTGCCTGCGCGTTTGAAACAAGTTGCTCTCTCTTCATGACACTTAAACAGTAACCATGTTTGGACTAAAAGCACCACTTTACTACTTGCCAGGTAAGCTAATGGCAATTATGTGTGTGTTGCGGAAATGCTCATGCTTGTGTGTTTTTATGCATATATGCTTGCAAATCCATATGCACAGTGGTATTGGCGGTGTATGCATATGTGTTGTGTGTTCTTCTGTGTGTGTTTGTGTGCTCTGAGAAAGTGCACAGGAGGTTTGTGGTTAGCACTGGAGTGCATCTAAGGAGACGCTTGTCTTTGTGCTGCTGGTGCTGAGGTTGGAACGTGAGATCCAAGGCTGGTAATGCAGTGTGACAGCAGCTCTCACTCCGTTTCATTAAGCTTTTAGCCCTTTATCAGCATGAAAGTCAGCAGGTAAACAGGACACTAAGTGGCAGCGTGTGTTTTATTCGACACAACCACACGGCGAGTAGAGGAGAGAAGCAAATGTATGGTTTTGTATGTGTGATCTGGCTATCCATGTGTGTGTGTATCTGTGTGTATTTGTTTGCGTGCCGGTATCCGTGCACGCACGCACGCACGCACACACACACACACACGCACACACACACACTTGCATGTTTGTGGTTGCAAGTGTGTGCGTGTCAGTGTGAAAAAGAGTGAGTACAAGGGCAGCGTGAGGTTACCGCCGGTCGTCGCTTAAGTGCGTCTCACGGCTCACTGGGCACTGATTGTGGAGAGGACAGCAAAGAGAGGGCAGTGAGAGAGGGAGAGAGGATGACAGACAGAGGTAGGGAAGAATGAAGGGAAGGGAGAATGAAAGAGAAGAGAAAGGGAACTTAAGAAAGGCAATATTTCTCTTTCTGTGCCTCGTTATTGGGCTCATTCTACCATATTTCTTTTATTTGTGTGTGTGTGTGTGTGTGTGTTTACATGGCATTTTGCCCATAAATACATGAATATGCAAAAACAAAAACATATGCACTATGCTGTGTACAATGTATGCATTGCTGACTTTTGCATTGCCTTTGTGACTTTTCTCTCAACATTGATCTCAAAATTGCATATAGCTGTTTAAATAGTCTGTTTCGTTTTGTAATCTAGATCTGTACAAAGGTACTCGTCCTCTGGTCAATGTGTGTGTGAGACTGTTGTCTCCCTACAGCTGAAGTGGGTACACTTCACTGACACTTAGCAGAGATACATTATTTATGTGTTTTAGTCAGCAGGTAGAGTGTGCAATTAGACCATAACCAACACTGCTTTAGTTCTTCCCCTCACATTTCATCGCTGCTCGCTCTAATAGACCTGTCTGGGCCTGCCAGCTGCACAGCTTATCTGTTTATTAACAGTTTTACTTACACATATCCATCTTCAGCTTGCTGACTTACGGTATCACCAAACTCAAACATTACCTGGCCTGCAGTATTGTTTAGTATTATTTATGCATATTTAGATTTTTATTTTTTGTATGCATTTTGCAACAAATGCATACAAAAGCATACTGGATGTTGTACACACTTTACATGTTTCTTAGAATGATAATTTTGCTAAGCTATGTTGGTCAAATAAAATTATTAGCCATGTTTATACAATTTTTTCTACATGCTTTCACTCGGCCATCATTGTGTTTTTCACCTGCAAGTGATCTAAAACAGCACTTGTATAATGTAAAGCAGATATTACTTTACTCTGTTGATTGAAAAGCATCACCACTTCAGTGTGCCTAGTTATCACCACACACCAAATAAGAGTAGAAAAATAAACTGATGTCATATAAAACATTGTATGCACATGTGCATTTTTACTTTAGACAGGCAGTTTGAAACAGCTTTCCACTATTTATATTGTTCTGTACTCTCTCTTCAGCATGTCTTCATGCCGCACCTCTCTTGTTCAGAAGGAGGGTTTTGAAATGGGGATCTGCCTGTAAAGGCCACAGAGTGCCTGCTGTGTGCAAAAGAAATACAGAAAGAAATGCAGGGCGGTGTGTATGGTGTATGTGAGGGGTTCACGTCTACACGTGTCAGAGCCTTTGACCACAGTGTGCTCTTTAAACTCACGGTGATGGTTGGATCAAATACAGCAAGAAACAACAAGAACATGGAGAGAGAGGGAGTGATACACAAAGGAAATTATAGCGGAAATAGGAAAATAAGGGGAGACTAAATCAGGAGAGAGATAAGAGGAGAGGGATTCAGTTGCTAGCTTTCTCCTCCTATCTCCTCACCTCCCCCCTCTGTCTCCTTAGGGCTTTCTCTGTCTGACTCCACTCTACCACCCAGCCATCTCCTTCATCTTCCTCCGCATCCTTCTTCTTGTCCTCGTCTCTTCCCTCTTTTGCCTCGTGGTACATATGACCCTTTCCTCTCTCTTCATTACTATAATGCGTGTGTGTGTGTGTGTGTGTGTGTGTGTGTGTGTGTTGCACATTGTGACCCCTAAACCTCTCACACCAACCTAGCTCACAGCAGGATGCACAGACTAAAGACACAGAGAGAGGGTCTTGGTTGTGACAGTGGCATAAGCTGGTGAGGTGTGTGTGTGTGTGTGTGTTCCCAGCACTGTGGGTTGCTTCTTCTCTTCCCTCTTCTTTCATTCAGCCACTGAATGAGACCCTGCCTGCCTTCCCGTCTTAACCACTGTTGCCTTGGTGACCATGTCAGACACATGTTAGTTCTCCATGATTATTTGACAACAAAAAAGGTTGGGTTAAATAAAGAGGAACGGGTTGGGTGTGTGTGAACGTAAGAGAGCAGAGAAAGTGGAGAAAGAAATTAATTAAGAGAGAATAACAGAGAGGGACGCAGAGATGAAGGTAGAAAGAAGAAGCACTTGAACTTAGGTTGCATTTACATCACAGCTGAGGTGGAACAGAGCCAGGAAGCAACACACTTCAAAATGGTGGATGGCTCATGGTCACTCTTTCTCCATATGCCTCCTTCTCACTTTTACACTGTTCCTGTTTTTATTCCTCTCGCGGTCTGTCCCTCCCTCCTTCCTACACTATTCCGTATCCTTGCTCCCTCTATTCATCCTCCTCCATTATTCTCCAAGGTGATTTCAGAGAGATAAAACCTTGTTTAAACCTCTTATGTATTGTCTGTGTGTGTGTGTTTTGTTTAGTGATACCTGTGTACATTTGTCTGCATATCTTTCTGGTGTGTGTGTGTGTGTGTGTGTGTGTGTTACGTGGGCTCGTATCTTGTATGGATGCCTGTCTGTGTTGAAGCTGACTGTCGTGCTCAGATCTACGAGATCTTGCTGCTGTTGTTGTTTTCCCCCAAAACTGTCTGGGCTCATAGCCTGAGGGTAAAGCAGTGATAAAGCGAGAAAGAGGAAGAATAGGACAGAAAGTGGGATGAAAAACAAGAGAGGCAGAGAACAAGAGAGTGAAACTGGCAAAAACAAACAACAAACTTGAAGTGATGCCGAAACCGCAAACCACAGATGCAAGCAGGAGAAAGGGGAAGTGGGGTTAGAAAGCAGGAAGGACTGGTGTTGTGACAGGCCACAGACTGACAGGGCAGGGAGACCTTATCCTGCCAAACTCAATTCAGGGCAGAGTGCAGGTATCGCATTCATACAATCAATTTGTAATCCAATCCACCAGTCAGGACTGCATACAGAACAGAAATAAATGGGGAACCAAATGTCTTAACTGAGAGAAGTGTATCAAACACACAAATCCTGAACTCAACCAGTTTGATTGTTCTGGTCTTATTTCTTACCATAAACCCTGACACTCTCTGCATATCAACTCCTTGAGAACACAGCGGCATGGACAGAAAGCCTTTCTCCTCACACACACACACACACTCACACACACACACACACACCAGGGTAATCAATATGTGTGCGAGCCATGCTGGGTGTTGAGCCCTGGATCAGATTGTGGATTAATCACTGGTGATTACTGAGCTCTCGTTTAGCACCAAAGAAAAGTGGTGTGTGTTGAGTGTCATAAATGTGCATATTGTTCATCTGCCTGTGTGTGTGAGTGCACAGCCGAACCATCACACACTGGTAACCGTAGCTGGGGGCTGAGCACTCATAGACAAAACCAGCAGAGGAGTCCATACTGTGTCGGACGATTATCTGTGTAGTAGTGTAATCATTATATCCAATTAGCTGCAATATCTTTCCTTCTCCTCCCATCTCTCCATTCCTAGCTGAAGCCATCTCCTCCGATCAATTCCTACGAATCTCCCCGCTGCATCTACTCTCTTTATGCTAACATCTACTTGAGTGTCACCTGTCTCTCTCCATCTTTTTCCTCCTCCCTCTGTGCTTTTATCCCCCTAGTTCACTCTATCATTGTATCCATTTATCTGTTTTACACCCCCTCTGCACCTCGGCCCCTCCATCCCTCCCACTCCATGTGCTCTGACAGCTCTGTCATTAGATGGCAGTAGCGGCAGTAAAGGAGTCACAATGATGGACTACTAGCTCCCTCACCCTTTCTCTCTCCCACTCTTGCTCCCTCGCTCTGCCCTCCCTATAAAAGCTCTGACCCGTTCTCGGTGTGGCATCTGTTCCACGCCAGTCCGCAGGTGGCACTGCCCCGGTCATGGCCATAAAGGTCAGTGGTGGCGCGTCTCGCCAGCTGCCCCGTTAGCCTCCTCGTAAACCCAGGACTATTAAACCCTGACCCTGCACACCTGTGGCCTCGGCTCCTCTCTGGACACAAGCCACCACCAGGAACAGTGACGGGGAAGTTCCAGAAATAGACACACACACACACATTCCGTGTCTATACTTGTGAGAACCTTTACTGACTACATATGCTAAATGCACAACCTCAACCAAATCATTATTCAAACTTCATCACTAAACATGTCCTGACTTCAGCTCTGTACCTGGCGGACTAGTTCATTCTGGGATATGTGCAAGTTTACTTTCTTGCCGAGAGTTAAATGAGAAGATCGATTTCACTCTCATGTATGTTAACTATGAAGCTGTTGCCAGCAGGAAACTTTTTCAGCTTATTGTCTCCGTCAGTGGAATTCAGAGCACCACAACAAAGAAAACAACACACACAATGACACACTATTCCAACAGACATCCGGTGAGCTAACAGGTGCACAGGGGTAATGGGGGGCTCTGCTGGTACCACGGCAGCATACAACTATGATTTATGGACTGCAGTCAGTTCGCTCTCTCCCTTTCTGTTCTCCCTGGTAGTCTTGTCAGTTTAGCACCAGGGAGACGCAATGCTGTTTGTGTAGTGCTTTGTGCTTTGCTCCTCAGTGGCTGTGGACAAGGCACACACACACACACACACACACACACACAGAGGCAGCAGTGGAAACAGTTTCTTCACAGCTGTGTGTGTGCATGGGGATATCAGTTGGCAGGTCTGGTGTGTCACACTCACAGTGCTTGTCAAACACTCGGATATCATGACGGACACTCACCTCTGCTCTTTTGCATTAAGTCGCTGTGAACTTACATGAACCCCATTTGAAATGCGAGAGCAATGAGCAGGTGGGCTCACTTATATTTTGTGTGTGCGTGCGTGCGCATGTGTGTCTATGTTGTCACCTCTCTCCTGAAACATTTTTCCAGCAACAGAAATAGTTGAGCTCTAATTAGCCTTCATCTTCCTTTGCCTCCACTAATCAAATTAGACTACAGAGAATTCTAATTAAACCCTGCCTCCATCTGATGGTGCTCACACACAGACACACTCACACACTCTCAGGGAGGCATGGCACTACAACGCTGGCACATGTTCACATAGCCAGTATTATTTTTCACTGATGTGCACTCAGATGAGTTGCGGTTTAACATTAGCGAGCAGAGTGGTGACTGGTTTGTAAGCTTCCCACCAGCTGACCACCAGAATGATTAAAGTGCATTAAGAAGGGGTGTGGCTAGTATGGAGGTAATGCTGCACTCTCTGAGGAGGTTTGTGTCATTTATTTGTTATGATATAGTAATGGAAAGCTAAGGGTGCTCAGAGGAAGCAATGCTTTGTCTAAACTGAGTCATTGGTCTGAATGCAAAGATGTATAGAAAGGTCTGTATGGAGAGAAAGAGAGAGCGAATGTGAGGCTGGTGGTGGGTTTATTTTATATGATCTGTTTAAGGTGAGAACCGTTTATTGATTTTTGGTCTGCGTCACAGACACACAGACCTTGCACAGAGACTTAAGAGGACTGTTGACACAGCATGCACCATGATACCACATTGGACACAACCCTGTCTTCTGAAGGTTAGACCTTGTGCTCATTGTGATGTCTATTGGTTGACCAGACTGCTGCTCCAGACAGGCAGGGGCCATAGTCCTGTCCATGTCCATTTATTCAATCATTTAACATAATGAATTAGAAGAGCATACTGTAAACTGCATGGATAGTTTGAGATGGCTATATATACCTACTTCTCATCTCTCAAAAATGTGTAATGATCTCATGGAGTTGCAGGGAGAAACCACAAGGAATCTGCATTTGTAAAGTTTATTAAACCATAAAGGCAGATGTGTGTTAAAGAAAGTTATGTTAATGTTCATGCCTTCACGCTTACACACATGCAGAGACAGACAAACAGACAGAGGATAGGCGGTATCTGCTACCAGATGACTCCCTCATTCAGGGGCAGCAGAGTTTCAGTCACATTTCGTCCACTTCCTTCCTGGCAGAGCACCTGCTGGCTAGACCCGCAGGCTTCCTCACACTTAACAGTTTTAAAAAACATGGACACCCTCACTTACACAAACACATACACACACACACACACACACGCTCACAGACATACACACACTTGAAAACTGGAAAATGCCATGGATCTCAAATGTTCCCTGCCCTTTTAACACCCTTTTAACACCATAACTGCATGGCGGGTAGAGAAACAAGCACAAAAAAGGAGATAGATGAGGTTAGAGGGAGAAGCAGGGTAATCCTCGCTCACTTCCCGAGGTGGTTAGGAGTGTTTGGGGCTTAGATGTATGAGGAAGAGGAATGGAAAACAGAGAACTGTACCACCCAGAGAGAGGGTACTAGGGATTTAGTAACTGCAATTTTTCTTCTCTGGGACTTCTCTGTGTATTTGTGTGTAATTTTTGTGCATGTTTTTTGTGCTGAGTGGGGGCGGCATTTTAAGCTGACAGCTTTCCAATCATTAGTCGATGGGATTTCAGAGATTAGCCATCAAAGCACAACCCCTGCACTTAAGACAAGAAATGAAGAAAGTGCAATTTGCCTGTTTTCAGAGTGCTGCAGTGTTTACAGACGAGGTTGTAAATACCTGTGTCGCCGGGGGGGGGGGGGAGCCTCTCTCTACTCAATTTGTGAGTGTTGGAGGGGTTAAGGATGAGTGGCTGATGACCTCAGGGTGTCAGCAGGAGATGCAATTGATTGGAGAGGGCTTATCTTCCACAGCAGGGATGAATGACCAGACTGCACCACAGTCAGTGATGTCATAACCTCTTTCTTTTGCTTTATTTTCAGAGGTTCTTGCTTTGCGGGTTGAGTGTGTGTGTGTGTGTGTGTGTGTGTGTATGTGTGTGTGTTTGTGTGTGCTTGTTTGTGTGCCTCAGTGTGGCTGATTGGTGCCGAGCTGCCAGCCTTTCGGCACACAGGAAATGGAAATGAATCACGGGAGACAGATTAAGAGAATGGCGAGAGCTCATCACATCCTGTTAAAGACTGGAGATGACTCGAGGCAAGGTCTCTCTCTCTCTCTCTCTCGCTCTCTCTCTCTCTCTGTCTCTCCCTCTCCCTCTCTCTTGCTATCCTTTTTCTTCACCTCTCTCTATCCTGCTCCTGCCCCTGTCCATATCTTCCCTCACTTACTCCCTCCTTCATTGTCGTTCTCAGAGACTGGTTTTGCACGGGGGCGAGTGATCAGTGACTGGCTCTAAAACGTCCTATTAAAATTAGTGTCACACACTGAATTTGTGTGTGAGTGAGTGAGTGAGTGTGAAATGGAGGGACAGGGTGAGACTCGATGATGGATGATAGATGATGGCTGTGACCTGAATAGATGGCTCCGGGCCGGTCAGATGACTTCCTCGGGAGAAGGAGTAATGAGAAGAGGGCACAGGATTACTGCTCCATCACTCTGTGTTTATGGAAGCCTTACAGCAACCACAAAACAAATAGCTATAGCGGAGTATAAATCTTTTGCATTTGGTCCGTGTGTGTGTACAATATGGCCTCGAGAAATGACGCCTGTCTGTCTCTCTCTCACATCCAGCCCTATGTACGCTGTGTTGTGTGTTCCCGTGTTTACTTGTGTTTGTTTGGCTGCTTGGTGTTAGAGTGGCGCCTCGATAGGGGTGGTTTCACACCCTTAGGGAAAACTGTACAAGCTGAAAGGTCAGACAAGGTTACATCAGCGGCTCTAAGTGAGTGGACACACATAAGCACACTTCCTCTCGCACTATGCGTTAATGCCCTGAGCCCAATAGAAACGATAGTAACTTGTTAGTGGTAAAACATACTCTACACTGCTGGTCCGGGAGCGGGTTTCCCTATAAACCCTAGAGTAAAACCAGTTGAAGGATGATGCATCGATCTGACACGCAGTTGTCCTGCACTCCGGCGCTGATTGATGTGGCCTGGCTCCTGGCTCTGTGAGTGTCTGCTCCGGTCTCTCGGCATCATGTCATGGGAGAGAGGTCTCAGAAAAGAGCTGGACAACTGGGGGATGCTTAGGAGGGTTGAGAACAGCAGATGAAGGTCAGAGGAATGCAGAGTGTTTGGTGAGAAAAGGGCTAAAGGGGGGAGGATGAAGCGCAGGGAAAAGATAACACGTGTGGATGTGAGCGGGCTGCCGAAAGTGCTTCACCGCTTTGTGCAAGACAAGAGGGAGAACTGGCATGAGAGGGATGAGGTTAGGGGTGTGTGTGGAAGAAGAAAGGCTAGGGGTGGATACTGATGAGTGTGGGGGAGGATGCGGGGGGGGACAGATTTGGGGAGGGCCGGCCAGCTGAATCCTGGTGGGGAGTGGCAGGAGTAAGCTGGCACTGCGGAGGCGGTCATATGGAGGGCAGGTTGGCACTTTGGCTGCCACCCGTGCGTGCACCTGCCGACAGGGGGAGACTCTGCCAAGAGCAAGGGAGGGAGCAGAGAGACAGAGAGACAGAGAGACAGAGAGAGAGAGAGATGGGGTGTGTTTGTGGTATGTGACAGTGAAGCAGTGTTTTGGGGCTCTGAAGATTTTGGATATTAATGAGGAGTCTAAGTGTGTCAGACAACTTAGTGCCTTCTTGCAATGGAGACACACACATGCACGCACACAGGTGCGTACGCAAACCCCTAACATACACAAACACACGCACACAGACACACTACTCTTTAATTCACCCTCAGTCTAAAATAAACCCTCCACTCTCACTTTATTTGTCCAAATCTAGCACTCTGATGTGTCTCCTGGTAGAGAGCAAATAAACAGTTTTGACAATCAGGATAGCATTTAAACCCTTCACTACATACACAGCAACACACCCCTCTAATTGACCTCAACTGTTTTGCTGATAACTATCTGCTAATTAGATCAGTGAATTCCTCTCACTCCCTCTCTCTTTTCCCGTGTCATTATTTGTCGTGAACAAAACACCTCCAAGTGCAGAGTCTTCATATGTGGAGTGGGACGTATAGAGATGATCTTTGTCATTATAACAGATGTGGGATGGCATTGGCTGAACATATATACAACATGCTGCACTGAATGTGTGGATCTATACTGTACATTGTGTACATACATTTAAGCTTGTATTCATCGGCGTGCTTGTGTGTTTTGGCTTGCTCAACACCAACACAGATGCAGGAGCCAAAGGCCAGTGCCCTCGTTAAGCCGCTGTCAGAGAGGGTTTGTAACGGCCCACTGGAGCCCATCTGTATACTAACACAGACATACACACTCAAACAGATCAGTTCCTCTGTGTGCAAACATGCATTATTTCACATTTTGTATATACATTACACATTTGGCTATTATGTATCTCAGTGTGTCTTTTTTATGAGCACGTGTTTGCCTACGGTTGTGCGTGCGTAGGTGAGCGGTGAAGAGCAGCGACTCCGTGCTCTGGTTTTAGCCTTGGCTGTGGATACAAGTCTTTTGGCTGCCATGTTTTCCTCTGATCTGCCTCCCCTCTTTCATCACGAAAACCACAGAGAGCAAGGCAGAGGGAGACGGAGAGGTTTAAAGGCTGGCAGCAACATCGTGGCCTTGAGGTGTTATCTCTGCTCCTCACTGTGTTGGAGAGAGAGCGAGAGAGGGGTGAGGGGGTGAGGAGGGAGATAGGGGCCCGTTGGAGTGATTGCAGCGTAGCCCACTTCTTTTTTTTTTTTCTCTTTTTTTTGTGTGGAGCAGGATGGTTAGCAGATGGTCTTGTTACCAGCAAAATGAAAATGAACGCAGTAAAATTTGCTTGTGTTAATTTCTCGTCCCCCAGGTGAGACCTCGAGCGCTCGTGCATACACAGACAGGCACACTACATTCTCCCACATATCGCAGATACACGTGCACACTGACATGCACAGCCCCGCCCTGCTGGCTTTAAACACACACCATCTGCACGCAGGGAAAGTGTGTCGGAGGAGTGCGAAGCGTGCGCTTGGCTTAAGGAATGTGTTTCTAATGTTCATAGCCATAGCTTATGTTGCTTTGGAATGTAAAGAGTGTTACCAAACGCTTCATCTCATCAGTCATCAGTAACCCAGTTGTCTAAAGACAGGGGGTGTTTCAGGGCAGGCTGACGGAGCTGAAAAGAGGGCTGAATTGGCAATTAGAGGTAAAGGGAAGCAAGGGAGTCTGTGCTAACAGGGAGGAGGAGATGGCATGTTCATCCGCAGATGAAGACTAAATCCTTTCATTCTCTCCTCATCGCCCCTCTCTCCTTCCCCTGCTTTCTTAGCGGTGAGATGAGAACTTCTGCCTTGTAACGTCTGCTTCTTCATGTTTGTGTGTTTCGAGGATCTGGAGTAGTCCATAGCTTATCCCCCAGAGTGTGTGTGTTCTGCAGGGATAGAAGCGCCTTAGCCTCCCTTATCGTCTTACAGTAGGGATCTTGCTATTGCTGTTTGAACCCCCAGGGAGAGAGAAAGTAATGGAGAGTGAGGAAAACATACCTATAGCTAGTGTGTAAAGTATCATAACCTTTTACTTTTATTTGCAGGGACCACACTGGTTCTTCCTGTAAAAAGCACCCTCATAGCTGGATTTCCTCGTATCGCTTTGTAAAGCACAATAGACAAATGACATCACTATAGCTTTTTTGTAGACCTTTATATCAGCCAAGTTAATTCAATGTCTCACAGGCGGGCGAAAGGGAGATGGCAGATTTCAAAGATGGCTGCATCGACAGGAGGCTAGATGCTCCTCAGCTAAAAGGCCATCAGTATTCAATGAAATGATACGAGGGGTGTATAAGGTAGGAGGGACATAGGAGGTGAATGTAATAGGCTTAAAAAAACTTCTTCAAACTTCCTTTGATCATCACCTCCTGAAACTGCTGAGAAAAGGCTGTGATAGAAAGAAAGCCTTACACCACTCGAACAACATATTCAGTGGATGAACCCTGACACTCTCCTCGCCTTTGTGGAAATGACAACCTTTTCATGAAGGCAGAGGTACTTACCTTGGAGCTCTGTGTACAGCGTGGTGCTAATGTTGTGCTTTGAATAAACCTAAATGTTTCAGTCGTATGTATGTGTGACATGCTCTCTTGCACATACTAGTGCCTCTGTGGCTTTGATGCCAAGTCACTATACTGCCCACGCAGCCCTTGGATGTGAATGAAATGAGTCATATGTGAGGACGCTCTTCACAAACACAGCACACAGACCACATATGTTCCCCTTGTACGAAACACTCCTACTTACATTGTGCTCATGGAGACAGAATAACCTCCTGCCCTGTCTCAATGTTAACCCACATGAGTGAAAAGAGAACTATATGCATTAAACACACACATGGAGATCTACCACATGTCCTGTTGCTCTTTAACTAGTGTGGTAGGTTGCAGGTCTCGGCAGAGTCTTTGATGTGTGCAGAGGAGTGATGATGAGCTTAATGCAGTCTGTCTGTGTCCCGGACGTGACCGCCACATTAATATAGCACTAATATGACGCTCTGCCTGCTGCATGCTAATCACGGCCACACTCTTTCTCACGCTCTCATATAGTCTATTGTTGTGAGACATGTGAGACAGACGGGTGAGAGAAGACAGACCTCTAACGGCTGATAGGATTGAACCTGTTGGCTGTCGTAGCACCGCCACAACAGCAGATGGACGTTTCATGCATTATCAGATAGTTCTGTGCATTTTTTTGTATACCTGAATTAATCATGTTTGCATTCTCTTATTCTTTTATTTTTGACAGAGAGCAACAATTACTTAAGGCACGGGTTCCTTCGTCAGATGAAAAGAATTCGTATTTGTCTAGCCTTTCTTCAACACCACCAGATTCATTCAGTTCAGAAGAAAACACAATCAGCCCAAACAGTCAGTTCTTGCAGTCACTGCATACATAGTCCACATTGGCCCAGCTTGTCGAGGAGGTGCGCGTCAGCTGCGATGGGAGCCTCTGCAAAGCTCCAGAACACCCTGAATGAAAAGCATAATTTGGCCTTAACACTTGCAAGGCCTTGACATTTGGTCCACCTACACAAAGCCCTCCCACCCCTCACACCACCACAACTCAGGCTAGTTGAATACACAAGGCCACTTCAAAGCAGCTCAGTGCCCATGCCAACAGGCCTGAGAGGAGGAGATGGAGGGAGGGAGGGAGGGAGGGACTGCAAAACTCGGATGAATCGGGAGAGAGGGGGATGGAGGGATGTGTAAGCGTGACTGCTATTAATGGCCTAATAATGTATGTGGTTGTTTTGGCAGTTGTGAAAAGGGTGAACAGGGGCAGAGGGTAGAGGAAAAGGGGTTGACAGCGTGTCGAGGCTGGTTTAAAGCAAGCTGGGAGAAGAGAGGAAGGCCTTGTTTGTTGGGCTAAATGCTGTAAATAACATCAGAGAGTGCAGCTAAATGGAAATCAATGCAATTACCCTATTAGCATGGGCTTGAACTCACATTGGTAGCTGCTGCAACTCTCTCTCCCTCCCTCTCTCCATTTCCTGTACATTTATCACTCTACGCATGATGATATATCAGTATATATATATATAAATACTGTGTGTATATATATATATACACATATATATTTAAATTTATCTGTGGACAGGCAAACCAGATATACAGTGCTTTAAAACATAGCAGCGTGTGTATGTTAGGAATATATTATGCAGACCAATCGAGTGAACACGCTGGGGTTATCCCTGTTAACTCCATTGCAAGCTTAATGATTTTCTTTTAGATTTGCATAACCTCCTTAATCACCACCTATTTTAATACATAACAATTGCGGGGGGAGATTATGCTGTTAAGTGGTAAGTCATAATTAGGTAAGTAATTGGTTTGGCTATCATCGGTGTGGGTGAGTGAGCGTGTGTGTGTGTGTGTGAGGGAGCGAGGATGATGGAAAAGATCCCAGGGTTTTGCGGGTTAATGTTTTGTTTTGGAAAAGTGATACATAAGTCACAAAAAGATGGTCCTTGCACTTCTACATTCCTCTCCCACTCTTCTTTGTCATTGCGGATCCCTCTCATATATCTCCTATAAAACCCCATGAGAACAAGGCATATCAGCGCTTACTTTCAAAGTCGGTGTCACATCGAGGTCCTTGTTTACAGTAAGGTATTGTTTCATCTGTTTAATTGCATTGTTTGCTGTCAAACTGTTGCATTGCAACCTACAGTGCTATAACACCAGTGACTGACGTGCAGCATGTTAGAAAGTGTTTGCAGGTGCTCATGAGTGTTTGTATATGCAAAATCAGCTCAGACACCCTAACACACCTTTTCTGTCTACCTCATCCACCACATCACAGGTTTATTTTTTCCTCTATTCTTTACAGAAACATACCGTAGTCACATCTGCTGGCTGGCGTGTCTCCGTCTGTACTGGTCCCATCATTTCCCTAACCCCACTCTCTGTTTGTGCCCTCCTCTCATTTACTTCCTCCCTTCCTCGCTCTCACTCTCTGCCCCCTTTCCCCTCCCTGTACTCTTCCCTTTTCTGTTGTAAGCATGACAGTAAATTGTAATTTCTGTAACCTCCCATTGTATCTCCTCTCTCTTCATCTTGCTTTCTCGTGTTGTCGGAGAGAATAAATAGTTATTCAGGTTGCCTCTCTCTGCTGATGGATTGAGGGGAGAGGGCGATGGGGCCTCATCTCAGTGAGAGTGAGGAGGGAACATTTTGATCTAATTAGCAGAAGCTAGAGCAGGGCCCTGTATCCAGATCAAAGTGTAGAATTAGAAACCGAGGTACAGTAAGTGTAGTAGTGTGTGTGCACACAGTTGTGTGAGTACATATCTATTTTGTGCCTGTCTGAGGTTTAAGGGTGTCTATGTGTGTACACTGACAGCTAACAATTAGCTGCCGCCAGTGTGGCTAATAGAGGAGTGTACATTGTTAATTATGTCACAGCAGAGAGGTGGGAAGGTGGAATACATTTGAATAATGGGAGGAATAATATTACAGCAGGCTTTTAAATTCCTTGGCCCTTTTGTATGTGTAATGAAGGGTGTCTGTGGATGCGTGTGTCCACTCAGACCCACGCATCCACAGACAACCCCTAACATTCATAAAGAAAAAACACACAGGCGCACACAAGCTGTTGCACATGTAGAAACACACATTCATTTGCCTTCCCCCTCCCACACACACACACACGCACACACACACGGTAACACTGAGAGGCGTGAGAGACGTGGGGTATGTCTAAGTAGTGCGCCCGTGCCTGGTTTTCCAGATCAATGATGTGTGGCTGGGTGATCGATGTGAGGGCTTAGCAGAGTGGAGAGAGCTAATGGGCAGGTCAGTGGCTCAGACACATCCTGGCTCCCCCTACCTATTACCACTACGTCTGTTAATAGGCCTCACCACACTCCCCTGTTGCTCACACACACACACACAGACACTTGGATAGCGAGGAGGGAACACAGCCAAGCATGCTCAATCCAGACCTACTCCCTACTCCCTTGTTATAATCCATGTCCCCTCCACATGTCTCATTTCTTTCCCTTGTTCTGTGGCCTTTGACCTGATTTTAGAGGACGCCGTTGGAGCTACACCATATGGTGCTGCATGTGTATGTATGTAAATAAGGGGAGGGGCAGATAAGCAGCATATTTAGAGCCATGTAAAGTAAATATGAGAGAGATTACTGCGCAACCCTCAACTAATCTCCTCAAAGTCTCCTCCAGCACACACAGGCCTAAAGACAGCCTACCCCCTGCATTTGTGATTGGCTGGAGGATACGTAACGTAACATAATGTGTTATGATTGGTCCTGTGTGGCTGTCAGTCAGAGGATGTCTGGTGGTGTTTGGGTCAGGTCTGGGTTAAAGGGTCAGACAATCAAAAAGCTGCTGGGTCTGTATCACTAATTGGACTCTATAAGTTAGTTTTATATTTCAAGTTGGTGGTGCTTTCTTTGTTTCTAATTCATTGCTTAATGCAAACATGTCATTTGAATAATGTTACATTCAAGGACCCTTTGGGAATGGGGCTTTGATTGATCTTTTGTTTTAAGCTTGACATTCTGTAAATTTCTAGGCAGATATCACAACTATGTATGCTGGTTATATTTGGAGGGCTCAGCTATGGGTTAACTTAACAATTTTTAGTTTATCACTGAAAATGAGGTATACCTACACAACATTTTAAGCCTCACAAAGATGACAAAGATTTGTTGCAGGGACATCGAATGCAATATATTTTATTAGATTGTAAGTTTGTTCATAATAAACAAATTATAATAAAATAAGGACATTTACTTGTTGTTACCACCTCTGCATATCTTAAATAAAGGTATTATGCTTCCTTTAAATGTTGGTTCTTCTAACTATGGTTTAGAGTAAGGGTTCAGAATGGACAAATCTAAAATATTAGAATAGTTTATAGAACACATTTACAGCTGAAATGATTAGTTGGTTAATTCATTTGTTGAAAAATTATTGATGAAAATAATCATTAGCTACAGCTATATGATTTCTCTCTGCTAGTATACCGACACCATTAAGCATACACGTAGACAAACTGCACAGATGTGTGGTAACTGCATGAGGTAAATAACAGTGCAGGGCATCACTCTCCCTGGTTATTTCTTCCTGTTCTTACTCTGTCTTTCTTGCTTAACCTGTCACTTGACGTAGACCCTCTTCTGTCTTCCATGTGGCATCTGATCTGCATGTTAATTACCACTGTCGCCTTAATTTAATATCTGCCTGGGAAGAATGTGGAACACACACCCCAGAGGTATAGCATATGCCCTCAAGCCCTCACTCACACACACACACACACACACACACACACACACACACACATATGCTTGTACACACACAGACATACAGAAAGCCTGTTGGTTTTCTCCTGTTCTTTTGTGCTTGCTTAGATTGATGGTTTGCAGAGGTGTTGTGCGGCGTGTGGAGGTAGGAGGCAAAGCCTCGGAAACTCTGGATAGTAGGCTCAGAGTAAAAGGGGGCCCAGGCAGGATGTTCACAAGGGGGGCTGGAGCCTTTTCTAACCCATCCTCTCTGAGTGTGTCTCCCTATTGCAAAGGCTAAAAGCACTGCTACTTGTCATCCACATAATGGAGTCGAGGCAGGAGGTGAGGGGAGTTTCTGCCGTTTGTCTTTGAGAGCTGCGAGGGAGTTCAAAAAGGAGGTGAAAGAGCCATTCTTTTCTGAGGAGCAGGGGGAGGAAAGCGTGCATGCTTTCACAGTGCTGGGCATTTCATCCACCAGGCTCCCTTCTCCATGTGCATACAGGCATGCTTAAGATGAGTGCGCTGACGCACACACATATTTACGATGTAGATGCACACTCTCACCCACTGCGCAACCAACCCTGTACACAGCATTTTACTAGGTGGAGCAGGAGTGAGTTGCGAGTTCACAAAGTGAGTGATTCCACCATAGCTCCAATAATTACAACAATTTCTATTACAACATACGCATACACATGCATATATACACACACACACTCTCACTCACTCTCTGTCTGTCTCAGCCATGCAACAAGGCTGTGTCTCTAGTGGCTGATAGATTGTAATGAATGTAACAGCAGTCAGATCCTTCAAAAGCCTCTCAAAGCTTAAGCCCCTTTATTAAATTAAGCTAACGATGCCTAAGGCCAGGTCCGCTGCTGAGCGAGAGAGGGAGAGTGAGAGAGGGAGAGAGAGAGAAGGGAGGGTAGAGAGAGGGAGAGGTGGTGCATAGGGAAGTAAAGGCTGCAGAGATGAGGAGGAGGCAATGTTAGGAACCAGGATGTGAAATGGCACGTAGTCAAATCAATGTGGGATGGTGGGAGGGGGGAGAAGAGGGCTACCCTACAGCCTCCCATAGTTACATAGTGTGCAGTACAGTAGTGCACCTGTGGCTGAGAGGAGGAATGATAATCATGCAAAGGCTCATCTGTCAATGCAAACATAACTGTTTAACCACTCTGTGGAGTTTTTAAATGGGGAAAGCATTTTAAAGCTGTTTTCAGACTCTAGGTCATATGCTAATTACATTATGTGATTAAATTTGAATCTTTGTTGGGTTTTGTTTTTTTTTGCAGTGGGTAGGAATGTGGCACAGTGAGATCAGCATTTGTGAGCTCATGTGTTGATACACAATCATGTCTTTCTGAGCATGATTAGCTGTACTGTGTTAGGATGGGTTAAATGCAGAGAAGAAATGTCCCTACGGGGATCAATAAGGGATAACTTAACTTAATAGTGAGTTTGTGTGTCTCTAATAGCTAAAAATATATTGTGGGACTAATAGTCACAGTATTACTTTCACAAATTAATTAGCTGATTAAATTGAAAAATAAAGTTCTTCAAGAATCCAGAGGGAGCTGGTGCTTATTAAAGTCAAAAACATATTTGTGAATATTCTTGTGATGCCAGAGATGTGAATATCATGTTCTAGTAATGACTTATCCCTAATAGCAATGACTAATCACCAGAAATTAGTAAACACTAATAGCTCATTAGTGATTAGTGATAAAAAAAAGAGACCATGAAAAATGATTAATTGACTAAACAATTTTAGTCAGCTAAGACATTTTAAATAACTAAATGACTGATTATTTGAGTAATGGAACAGAAGGGGGCTCCTTTGGTGTCTAGAGAGCTGTCCTGGGGGTAGCATGTGTACAGACAGCAGGCAGATCAAAGGCTGAGGTCTCCATGCTGCATTGTTAGTCAGGATAGCTTGTCTACCTGCGCTCTCTCGCTCGCTCTCTCGCTCTCTCGCAGGTCAAGTAGAGTTGAGGGATACACTATCACTTGGATGAAAGACAAGACACGCAGGAATTAGCACGCACTGCACAAATGCATACATGCTCCATACTATATTCAGTCACATGCAAGAAACAAAGGGTCATGCTACCTAAAGGGGAACGCGGTGTGTGTTGTGGGTAGTGTTTCTTTTCTCTGCTCTGCTGTGCCTTCTGTTAGCACGGAGAAGTGGGCTGCTGCAGGAGAGACACACAATACATAAGTAGGCCTGCATTTGATCCTATGCATCACAGCAATTAGCAATTTACAGCACAATGTGAAAAGGACCCTCATCCCACTTCCTCCCCAGCCATCACCTGCTTAATCCTTATTTTCATCCTTGGCTTTTGGAGAAAACCCTCTCTTTACTGCTTACAACTGTGGCTTTGATTTCACAGCCTGTGCAGTCGCTGGTGTCTAATCCACAGTAAAACCATTGATAAGCCAGACAGGGGTAGAGGTTGTCAGCTGAGGCTTCTCTGTGCTTTTGGTGGGTGGCTGTCCCCTTGTGGTCATTTGATGGAATTACACTCTCCTTTTTGTTAACAGTATACAGTACTGTACAATCATGCAATATTAGTAGCCTAACTAGCAAAATCAAAGGGTCTTATTCCTTAATATCTGTTGGTTATTGCAAACTGTGATGAAAGCTTTTGAATCATCCAGGTTGTTTTGGTTTTTATTGGTTTTTGAAAAGGAAAAACATCCACACTGTACACAGTAAGAATCATCCAGATTTAAGATATTTATTAGTATGAACTCATTAAGTCATATGACCTCTATGGTCTTATTAGTAGCCTATCACATGTTTTTGGAGATACTTATATCATAACTGATCTACTGCAGGAATAACGTGTGCGTTGTTGGTTTGGATGTATTATTGAAGAAAAGCAAGTTTAGCGTAAACACAACACTGACAACAAATATGGAAGGAATTCTGTAGTGTTTTATTTTTAATGGAGTGACCACAAGGACGACTGAAAGACTTTCATTGTCTGCCTGTAATTTCTACGGTTGTAACACAAATTGCAAGAAAAGATGTTACTTAAAAAATGTATACCATCCCGTAATCATCCTTGCTGACCAAAGAGTCACAAATCACACCTGCTTTCGATTGGCAGCGCAGGAAAACGGCAGTCCGTGTTTTAAAAAAGCAACGTACAGTATTAAAACAAATTAAACAAACACCAATAATCAGGCCATTTTGTCTGTAACAACATAAATACAATGTAATTGTTAGTTTGAGCAAGTTCAAATTTTGGATGAATGAAGATTAAATGGCTATTTATTATGTCTCCCTTCATTTGTCATAGTGAGCTTGTAGATATAAGTCAGTTTCAGACTTGTGGTCATTGTAAATGTGATTCTCTGTATCCTGGTTAGGGACGGACGGGACATTCTTTATCCTATTGGGGGGACAATGTGGGGTCATCCCCGTGGACTGGAGGCGTGACGGGGAGGGGGGGGGGGGAGCAGGTGCTTCTACCCCCGCCCCCTTAGGCTTGTCTGTCTGTCTGTCCTGCCCCCGCCGGAGAGGAAGCCCCACCTCCCGGCTCCCCGCAGCCGGCCCCCTCTCCTCCGCTCCCCGGCGCTCGGCTGTGCTCCGTCCCTGTGGCCTCGCTTGGCGTCGGAGCTTCCTGCGTGACAACAAAAGTGCAGAGTCTCTGTTCTCGACGGAGGGATGGATCCGCGCTTTCGCCGCTGACGGAGGGGACACGTTGACTCGTTTCTAAACACTGGATTAGCCCATACTTGTTTGCGGTGAGTGATTGTGGGCAAATCTGTAGTTATGTTTTCAAACCCGGAGGTTGTGTGTGCGCGCAAATGAGCGAGCATATGGCGAGGGTTGTGTTGAGGAAGTCATTACGATATCGAGGAAACGGGTGCTAGTTTTTTTTTTTTTTTTTCTCTTTCGAAGGTCGGTGCCGAGCCCTTCTGTAGGCTGTGCGCGCGGGTGCGTGCGCGCGCGCGCGTGAGAAAAAAAAAAGAAAGAGAAAGGAAGAGCCTCTCCGGTGCGTTCAGGTGGCGATTCTGTTTTTTGAATCATTCAGTGCTTATATGGCGTTTTGTTCCCATTTTTCAGACAATCGTGTTTTAAAATGCAGATTTGCCTAAAAATGGCCTGAAAGGAGCAGCGACCGACCCCCCACAGCCTCAGATGAACTTCTTGTAACGTTGTTACCGGCCTGATTACGCTGTTAAGCGCGGCCCAGAGGGTTTCTGCGGACATCTGTATTGTTGGTTCATCGTCTGCGTTACAATAACGGGACAGCGTCCGGTCAGAATGTCTCTGTGTAGCTGTGACTGCGACAGCGACACATGTTGACCAGTTGGTGAAGGATCTGACCCTGTGTGTGTGTGTGTGTGTGTGTGTGTGTGTGTGTGTGTGTGTGTGTGTGTGTGTGTGTGTGTGTGTGTGCGTGCGCGCGCGCGCGGCAGGTGGACCGTGTTGAATCACTTCCCACGCGCTCCTTCACTTGAACTGCAGGCGCGTGCGACAGCTGCTTCTGCTGGGGGCGCGCGCGCGCACGACTCATCGCGCTCATCACACACCTCTCGGGTCTACAAGCGCAGCCGTGAAGCAACAGGCTGCCGGCGGAGTTTATCTGCAGCCAGAAGGAGGCGTGTTGCGTGTTGGAGCTGCTGCTGATAAGGTTTGCCGTGACTGCAAGCAGCAGGGAAGCAGAGCCTCCCAGTTTCTGTCCTCCCGGTGTCTTACACAGCTACTGGCTGCTGCTGGAGATGGGTCATTCATCACATGGACACCTGTCCGCCATGCAACATAGCTGTGCGCTGTCATTTTTGGCACAATTGCGGTATAGGCTATGTAATGTGTTACTTCTTACTGCGATCGACACGGTTACAGCCTAGACCCAGGAATTGCTCACAGCAGGGCCAGATTCCGAGAACAATACAATATGGGGGCATTTAAAATGAGTGATGGGACACATTTATTTTCATCAGTGGACACTGGAGTACAATGGGATATATTCCGTTTCATTTGGCACTGACACTACAGTATATGTGGAGTTCCACCTACTGTTTTACTGCTCACAGTGCAAAGAACAACATTTAAAATATTTTTATGGACATTGTTTTATTTATTTTAATATAAAACGCATATTAACTCCGTCTAGTTTCACCAATAATTCTCTCACCAAGGAGGCCATGCGGCCACGTGTCTATTTGTAAGGTGTGACATGTTAGGCATTTCAGTGACAGAGATGCCCTGGAAACAGCTGTTTTGGTGTGGATCCAGAAACATTTCTCTGTTTTCTGTCATTTCTCATGAGCAACTGGGGAAAAATGTGACACATATATGGCACATGTAGCCTAGACGGTTGTCAATCACTGTGTGGATTGTGATGCGATCCTGATCCAGATTAAGCCATGGTGGATGTATATGGTGGATGTGTGTGCTCTCAGGGGGCTTTCTAGTTGCGTTAGTGATTTATCGTCCGTTGTGGTCAAAGTGAGGCTTGAGCTATCACCTTTACCACTGATGGCCAATGTCACCACTGCGCTACTTATTACCTTTCATAGAGGAAAGCCCCCATATGAACACACACTCTACCTGGCATTTGACCCGTTCATATTAGACTGCTGTCACTGCTGCATTTGTGCATTTAAAAAAAACAACAACAAAAGTATTTCCATGTGTGGGATCTCTCAGGCTGATTCCATACAAGAGAATTGCCGTCGCCTTCACAAGTTCAAGCTTTCCCAATGCAGGATTAGCCAAAGGTGTTAAAGACTAATAATGTTTAACTACGTCTGTGGGGCAGAACACTGAGCATGTCAGCAGTGGAATGCCGTCGTCATTTTTTCATATCTAACGTGGAGCATAGTGTTGCTGCCACTTAAATGTACCTGTTGTTGTTGTTGACACATTTATGTCATTTTGATGGCTCTGTTGTCAGAGTTAAGATCACAACTTGACCATGTAAAAAGCTAAGCTGACACTGTAGCCATTTAAAAGTGACACCACAGTAAACCGTGTGGTCTTGTGCAGCATTGCTACTAAGTAGTAAATTGTATGCTTAATGTCAACTATAACACAACTTCTCTATGCAGTTCAGTTTGTTCCCCCGCCTGGCAGACATCCACTTTCCCTGCCACAAAGACCTGCTAATAGTCAAGATTTCTCCAAATTGCTTTGACGCTTGCTTTTAATGTGAATTCATTTTGAGTTCTTGAATTTGCAAACGGTTCCCAGGGAATTCAGAATCACCTTGATCTGTGTGAGTGTCATAGTAATGGCAAAAAACAAAACTTTGCAAAGTCCCACGGCATAACCCTCGGATCTGGATTGCCTCTGTAATGCAAGAAGTTCTCTTCATCCGTCTACCAAAATTCATGAAAAAAAAATAAAGTTTTTGTCAGGTTCAATTTGCAGGGAGACAAACTAAGTAACGGGAACAAACATAACCTCCTTGGCAGAAGTAATAAGAAACGGAGTTAGCCGACTTTAGGTGGATTTATCCTCCCTTGTCACAGACTTACATGTGTCTGATGGTTCAGCACACGATAAGAGCGTGAGATTACTTATGCAAATCCTGCTCTGAGGAAGACAATTTCCCGCTTGTGATCTGCCATTTCCAAGTTGTCGAACCCTTATACCGTGATGGCGCCTATGCCAGGCTGGCATCCTTTCAGGTGTCGTCGTTCTGTTTGTCATGCAGCGGTAGCCTGCAGTGCTGCGAGTGTCTGGGGGCTAGACAGCAGCTGTGTTGAGCAGAGTGTTGGTGACAGTTTGTCTGTGGCAACAGCACCTGGCTCTGTTTAGAGAGTGATTAGGAGAGTCCCAAGCAGCTCCCCATACTGTTTACAGAAGGAGCTTGGAGTTAAAGGTGACCCACTTTGCATTTCCTTATCAACAGCCCCCATTAATAGCTTTGAATAGCACGGACTGCAGAGAGGCCTTTGCATGGGTTTACATAGTTCCCTTTTGGAGAGAATGGGATGTGTTTGACTGGGCGAGGCTTAGATTTGACTAGCATTATAACAATGTCCTGAGGTGGTATGAAAATGTGGGTGTGCACACCTCTCTCTTTGTGTGCAGGGTTGCTGTGTGGTCTGCCCGTGTGATAGAAGAACAACCATCGTAGGAATTAAAAGGTCTCCCCTGCCAACATGTCGCCGTCTCTTCTACCACCTCTCTCTCTTCACCCCTGTCTGCCTTGCTCTCTCCCCGTGTGGCGGCCTTTCCCTTTGGGATGGTGAGAGAATAAGTGTGAGCGATTGTGTGTAGCCCCTGCTGGGCGTAAGAACGGGTGTTAAAGGTAAGCTGTAAATGTGATGACCAGGGAAGGCAGCTGAACAAACGGGTCATAAAGTATTTATCTGAAGGGAAGGCCGACAAAACGTTGTGTCGACATACAGACGTTCGCGGCTAGAGGAAGAGGGTGTGAAGTAGATGCCTGGAAAACCAAAAACGTGGTACGGGTTGTGTCTTTTGCTCTCATGCCTACTGCTCTTCACTCCCATGTTTCACCGATGAGGCTGCTTATTACGTTGTTCGTGTGCGTTTACTCTCCGTCTGTGAGAAGCAAGTCTAACCTGCTGTGGAGGCACATGTCCCCGTGTCACCCAGCATTACCGTTAAACAATACTTCGTTTTACACCAGGTATTCTGTGTGTGTGTGGGAGGGGGGGAGGGGGGGGGGATGCATGCTTTCAAAGATGCTAAGGGCGTGGCGCTTATTTGCTTGCCACACAGCCTGGTACACACTTGCGCACCTACATTTATGGCCAGACAATTAATTGTACATGCAGTAAAACTTGTTAGCGATCACACCAAACAGTGGCCTGACCTCTAATAATAGCTGGAGAAGTCTGCGGGTAATGTAAACGAGGGCTGATCCCTAATAATAAAGGCTGCAATGACAATTACAGTTATTACAGTTAGTACACCTGCTGTTGTTGACAAGTAGATGCTGCTTCTGTCAGAATAGAGTTTAACTGCGAATCCGTTTGTAGACGCAAGCCTTTGTGCAGTGCAGTTTGTCCCACTTTGCATACTCTGTCTTGTCGCAAGGGTTAAAGATCCCTAAACATATCGCTTTGTGCAGACGAGTAGTGAAAACGGCAACACATCCTACCTTGAATCTAAATGTACCTGCTCAGTATACTTCAAGGACCGCGGACATTTTTATGAATGCATTGTGGTAATGCATCTCTTCGTTTTCTCTTTCACTCTATCTTCCGTGCGTGTGTATGGGTGTGGCAAGCAGATGTTTAACAGGTGCCTGTTCACCTGATTTGCCTCGTTGCTTTTCAGGGACAGGATAATTGACCTGCCGCTAATCCTCTCGTAAGACACACAAATGGAAGAAAGTAGGAGTTTGTGTTTCTTCTCAAGTTTGACATTTGTTTTACTCGTCTTTCCATTCTCTCTTGACTCTGATTATACGTTTTGTTTGTATTGCCGTTACCGTCATCATTTTTTTCACTATTTTCATTGGCCAAACTTGGGAATTGCTCTTGTGTGCCATTTTTAAAGTGAATCGCAATGCAGGCCAGTTGAGTTCGGAGTCACGCTGCTCGTTCTCTGTGCTCGTGAATCCCATGCTTCATGGCCCATTCTCTGAACTGCGTTGGACACATGCTGCTTCCGTATCCAGTGTGACTTCATTTAGACAGCAGCACGCCCAGCGCAGTGCTCAGCGGCGGAGTAATTACCGGCAGCCTTTTCACAATGTTAACGTTGTTTGTATTCACAATCTTGAGCTTGGATTAAATTGTCCGAGGGGAACTGGGGGGAGAAAACATTTTCATTCAGACAAAAAAAATTTGGTCTTGCTACATTCATCAGACCAAACCATGTTCTAGATATCTTAAGATGTGTGTGCGTATGTTTGCTGCCTGTCATGCCCCAGGGCCTGATAAGCATTGGCCAAACAAGCACAACACAGGCAACATGAGAGCAGTAGATAAGCGAATCATACACACACTCAATATTGACCATACTTGACTACAGCCCTCCCCAAAAAAACGGCCTCTTTCATTCAACATTTTTTGGTTGGGGTGTGTGTGTGTTTGTGTGTGCGCCTCGGCATGTATCATACAGTGTGTGTGCCAGTGTCTGTCTGTCTTGTCTCGGTGCTTTCTCCAGTCACACTCTCACAGTATAACCCAGCATTGTGCTAAAGGCTACTCTTCAACAAAGGCCTTTTCTATTGCTATCACATCATCATCTCTTTTTACCTCTATCTGTGTCTGCTTCTATCGCTCTCCAGCATGTCTGTCTGTTTGCCTCTCTCACTTCTTCTGTTTCTCTCTCTCTCTCTCTCTCTCTCTCTCTCTCGCCCCAAGATATCTGCTATATCAGCTGACTGTCATATTGTGTGTGTCTGTCTGTTAGCAGGCCTCCTTGTGTATGAGAACAAGGTCAGATATGTGCCTGGAGAAGTGAACTGGGTTTTTGTGGTCAAGCGTTTTAATCAGCTCATGGACAGAACTGCATGCCTGTGTTGATGGAGGCCACAGTTGCCGTGTTAAACGTGCTTTCACAGAAAGCCTAGTTGCCAGCTAGACTTGTTTTATCTGGCTGGTATTTGCATTACTAAATCCATTTTGGGTACCGTTCTTTTTTATTTTTTTTATTTTTATTTTTTTACATTTGTTTATATCTCATTTCACATCTTCCATATGTGTTGTTTCTTATCTCAGTTTCACATCAAGCATGTGTGTTTCCCCTTTGCACTGCCGCTAACTGACAAACTGTACCATGACTCAGTAAACAGATTAAAATAAATACACAGGAAGGTCATATTCCTCATTAAACTAATTGCATGGCTTTCACATAGCATTAAATAAATACAAGAAATTCTGAATATTTAGCATTTTGGAAATGTTCTTTCATGCTGTTCATTGGGAGCAGATGTTAAATGTGAATACTGGCCTCTTTTACGTATGGCTGATTATCAATTCTTCTGCTGATTATTTATTCAAACAGTGAGAAAGGCCTATAGCATCTTCCCAACAACCCAAGGTGACGTCTTCAGATGTTTTGTTTTGTTTAACCGAAAGTCCATCATCAAAAGATATTCAGTTTACGCTATTATATGCTAAATAAAGGCCGGAAATTCTGCCATTTGAGAGGTTGGAACCTGAGAAATTGTTGCATTTATTCAGTATTTTTGCTTGATAAATGACTGAAACGATGAATAAATTATCCAAATAGTTACCGGTTATCTTTCTCTTGATCATTTAATCGATTAATCATTTCAGCTCTACCTTAAGTCGAGGTCCTGTAATCTTTTATCCTTAAATGGACTCTTGATTCATAGACATTTTTTGCGTAGACTAGGGAAGTCATGAGGATTCATGCTTTTGAAAGAATGGATCATTCATTTGTCAGCACAGAGCACATTCATCGTAGGCCGGATTTTGGGTTGCACACATTCCACTGGTCCAGCTAACAAGCGAAAAATACCAATGCTAAAATGTATTGTAATCCTGTAATCCTAGGTTTTCAAAAACACCAGAGAGCCATTAACAATAATCTGGTTTGACCCTTGTAGAATAACACAACTTCTCTATTCTACAAATAACTATTGAAATACTTGAAAGAACGACGGACACCACAGGTCTCGGCTCTGTGGCCAATAGAAAACACGTCTTTGTGGCTACTCACTGAGCTGTGTGGCCATGGCGACGGTGGGTTTTCTTCTGCTTGCCAAGAGGAAAGAGGTTCACTTGTCAGACCATGCAGCATCCACATATTCAGACACGCACACACATGTACGAGCAGGAACACACCAATTATACCAATTACAAGATTACAACAGGGCAACTCTCAGCAACCAGACCCTGCCGTGGAAAGTCAAGTGGGTGCTGTGTGTGTGCGTGTGCGTGCAGTGGAGCCGCTTGGGAGTCAGGGCCCATGCAGAGCTCTTGGAGTGCTAATTAGGCAACCACAACCCAGCAGAGTGCATCACAGAGAGAAAGGCAGAATAGAGGGAGAGAGAGGTTGAACAGAGGATAAAGCGAGGAGTGTACGTAGGGGAGCCACCAAAAACAGCACTCATCTCCCGAGGAGGAGGGTTGTTGGTGGAGAGAAAGAGAGTGAGAGATGACGGAGAAAGTTGAAAGATGATGGTAACTGAACTCTGTTACATGCAGCGATGTCCCCCAGGCACTGAGAGCTTTACAGTTCAGAACAATGTAATGTATCTGTTATATCTCCCTGCCTTGCTGGGAAGAGCGGCACTGCCACCTTTTCCTGTCTCTCTGTAGCAGGTGAGGTTGATTAAAAGAGAATGTCCACAGGACCTGGTGATGATGATGATGATGTCGGTGAGTCAGAGCTGACTCCCTACCTCTTCCCTCAGTCGAACAGCTGGGCTGGGGCTGAAGCCGGTTCTCTCATCAGGGGACCAGCAGGACTGTGTCCCTCTCAGCAAGAGGCTACAGAGGGCACAGACTTACAGACAGCAGCTTGACTCCTGGGGCAAGGACCACAAAGAGCCAGAGACGCAGACAGAAGGCTCTTATGTGTGTTTGTATGACTGTGTGTGTGTGTGTGTGTGTGTGTTCACTCTCTCTAAGCAGCGTTGTGAAGCGTAACCAGACTGTTCTGTCATACGCCCACGCTGGTGTCTCCGAGAACACAGCCACACACTCCACAGATGACATGCATGCGCACGCACACACACAACCCCGGCAACCCCTGCCACAGCCGCTATGTAATTAACAGACAGAGGAAATGGCGCTGTTGGGGTGAGTGAGTCGGATGCAGGGAGGAGGAGAGGGGAGAAAATCATCCCAGCTCGTGCCTATCCTCAAGACACAATCTGTTTCTCTGTTGCTGTGTGTGTGTTGGAGAATAAAAGAGAGGAAGGTGAAGAGAGGGAGAGAGATGCCGGCTGGTCTTTTGAAATCTCTGTGTTTTTGTTGCGAGCTGCTAGCTGGCAGCTTTTTTTTGGGGGGGGTACCGAGTGTGTGAAGGAGAGGTAGGAGGTGAGGGATGAATAATAAGGTGTGCGCTCACATACACAGCTGTATCATTTAAAGCCACACAAGGTAAAGGACAGGAAGACTGCTCTCTTTACACAGGGGTGTGTGTGTGTGTGTGTGTGTGTGTGTATTTCAAGACGGTGAGCCAGGTCAGAGGGAGATGTACTCTGTTCTCTGCTGTAGCGCCATAATGGAGGCCTGCTGTATAAAGACAGCTCAGACACAGGCAATACTCCCTGTCTCTCTCTTACAGCTTCTTGATTGATCTCTTGCTCTCTCTCTCTTGCCCCCCCCACCCCTTCCCCTGTCTCTTTGTCTCCCTTTTCCTTTCCCCTTCCTTTCTTTTCTCTGTCTCATTCTACGAATTGTCGCCTTTGATTCTGCTGCTCTGCAGCCACAGTGCTGCTGCTTCAGGTTTTCTCTGATATTAGGGCTGTCTCTTTGGTATGGAGTAAAAGAGATGCAGAGATGCACGCGCACAGACATTCGCTCGCAGGTGTGAGTGCGTGTGCAAATACACACACGCACACACACACACACACATAGACACACATCCGTTCTATAGTGCCTGAGGGTAGATTGCTCTGACATCTCATCTCAGAAGTCAAACAAACCTGGAACTACCAGAACAGGTTTATCCTGCTGTGCTCATGGACACTGTGTGTGTGTGTGTGTGTGTGTGTGTGTGTTCGAGACAGAGATCAGGATATATATCTATTTGTACAGTTTATGTTGAAGCCTTGGTATTCATGTATATGAGCATTCACAGGTGCTCTTGAAGTTGGATTCCTGCTCTCTTGTTCGACCAACATGAACTACCTTTGCTTTGTTTCTTTTCTTTTCTTCTTCCCACAACTTCACAATTTGCTTACGGGTACAGTACAGTTGGAACCATGTACATATTTTTGTCCAACTTGATTGCACTGTAGGAATATATTACAAAAGTCTGTTACAATGTCTATTTTTTATCCATATTGTCTTTTTATATGTTACATGTTAGAGTGTACCGGTTAGGAGCCATCCAGGAAAAGCATTTCACTGTTACACTTGTGTGACTGCGTGTGACAACTTTGAATCTTGAAACATAAGTGCTTGTTATAAATATATATACAGTGTTGATTTTGTCAGCCACAAAATTCTGTTTCCTGCTGTCATTCACTCGGTTATACTAGGTTTATTTTCTTAAGCTAACTAGCATTTGACACTATGACTGTTAAAGTGGGTATTATTATTCCCATATTACATCCTGTTTTGCAAGGTTGCTTTCATCCGCATTGCTACATCATTGGCAGACAACCCGTTTTTGTTTTCATTTCTATCTGTCTTTAGCCAGATGTTTCTTTCATGCTGAACTTCTTCTCACATACCCTCCGCCCATCCTTTTCATCCCCCCTGTCAGCACACTTTCAGCCAGCTAGCAAGTCAGTCAACCATTCATGATGACATGTACTCATCAAGCTGACTCTAAATCCCTCCCGTATCAGTGGCTGAGCTACCTACTCGAAGTCATTTCAGCAGG
Source organism: Gadopsis marmoratus (assembly GCA_036023855.1). Lineage (NCBI taxonomy): Eukaryota > Metazoa > Chordata > Actinopteri > Centrarchiformes > Percichthyidae > Gadopsis > Gadopsis marmoratus. Next base: position 40,147 of record JAVQJF010008214.1, read on the forward strand.
CAGGGTGGAGGGTTGAACCCGTGTCCTCTGGTAAGGCGAAAGTACGCTTTCCCACTGAGTGATGCCTCAATTTTTGAATACCTGCACTGTGCCACCATGAACAACTGTAATCAGAGTTCATGATCTGAGCAACGAGGGGATTCCACTTAACTACAACAAGATGACATGGGAAACGGTGTTTCTTATGTTGAGGATGTGTTGGACTCTTGCTTCACACAAGTTCACTGTGGCCGCATCTTGTTTACTATTCCTCCCTGCTGTATTAAAACTGGTCTGCTGACAAGAAAGCACTAAAGAATGTCCATATCCCATAGTGTAGACCAATTTTAGCTATCGGCCATTTGCTAATCATAATAACAAATTGGGCTAAACTTCCTGTAGCCTTCCAGTAGGTTACTGGTGAAAACGGTTTAATGTGAAGCAGCAGTAAATGTTTGTTTTGTATCGGCAAATACAGCTCTGATAGTACAGCAAAGAAGAGATTATCCCAAAACAGCGAGGGTGCTGTTTGTTAGAGGAAAGTAAGAACAGGAATGTAGGAGTGGAACAAAACACCAAACCGCAGAGGCTATGTTACACCGGAGCTACACAAGTATTCAAAGCTGAGCACAGCAAGACTTTTAGAAATGCTTTAGTCGCCTGCCTGACCACACATGTTGAGCCAACCCGTTTATTGCAGTGACATCTTTATTGCTCATTTGAGGGAAGACACTGGCTGGTTTGGCTCTGTTCCAGTGCAGGACCACAATATTGTGGCATGTCTAAAGTGTGCTATACCAAGCCACAAGAGAAGAGGCATCTGCTGCCCAGTGAAGTAATTGATAGATACATAGTTAGTTGGAGGCGGTACAGTCCCAGTCCGTGCTGCGTTGGACTTGGCCAAGCCAGGTTGGTGGCTGGATCAGACAGATGAGCACCACCCTGCTAGTTTTAACGAGCTGATAGGCAAATCCCTTCCTGGTTAAAGATTAACCAATCGCCAGAGCTGCCACTGCATTATCTCCACACTGGCCAGGGCATACAGGAGCCAAGAGGATTTACTTTATATGCGTGTGTGCGTGAGAGGGAGAGAAAGAGTAATCTGCATTCCAACCAGCAAAAGGGTGGACGTGTGTGTGTGTGTGTGTGTCCGTGTGTTTGTTTGACTATGGGAGTTAGTGATCGGCTTTACTCCCAGTGGGGTGTTAAAACTGTGTGTTTACTGTATGCCATTTAGCAGTCAATCTGCTCTGTGGGTGTGTGGGTGGGATCATGTTTGTGTGGGGTTTGTTGTAATCTACATTCCTTTTTCCCTTCCAGGGCTTTGTTTTGTTTTCCCTCAGGGTGTAACACCATTCAAAGGGTTAAATTTCATAAGGAAGCTTGGTGTGCAACACACTCTTTTAACCCTTGGGTCGTCAGCAAAAATATTAACAGTTTGCTACAGTGCCAAACGATGTAATCGACTCATCTCTCCTATGACCTTTGCGTTAAAGTTTAGGACCTTAATGCAAAGGTAATGCAAACCGTGCTAGTAGATGCAGCCTACTGACCTTTTCATAATAATTCACAGGAGTGAAATGAGCATTTAAAATCTATTTTTTCTTTTGTGAGTCACTGGATTAAAGGGCTGTGACATTTCCATTTACAGATGAATCCGTCTGATTAACTGGGGGGACAATGCCATCTGCTGGATGTTTGAAGAATGTGAGGCTAAAATTCCAAGGAAGTGAGTTGTAACTGTGATGTTAAGAGGCGGAGGCAGGCTCGCTTATCTGGAAATTTGAGAGACATTACTCATCCTGGGTTGTTTAGATTATTCTATTCATCATTACTGACTGAGGTAAGGGAGCCTTGACTTGCATGGCTTGTGTTTTTCTGGTTTAGAAAGAAAACGTGGAAACGGAAACATCTCTCTTGTACCACGTACACCCACATAACCTTAATTTGATCATCGATATCCATTTAATCCAAATGTGTTAATCTTCAGTGTCTCGGAGTAGTAAGTGTTGCAGTACCATGCTATTCTTAATGTAGGGGATAAATGGAAATATCTGACAGCTGACCAAACCCAAAGCCACTAGGAAGCCCCATGAGCAACACTTCTGCTTCTGAGTACAGGCAGAGGGAGACTGAACAAGGATCATTTCTGGGAAAGCTATGTTAGCACACGCAACCCCTCAGCCACTGCCCTGGCTTCATATGAGCGGATGCTGTGGTTGCTTCAGACAGACGAACATAAACGCATGCAGCAAAGAGACACTCTTCTCTAAAACCAGCAGGGTGACCTTCGTGATGCTAGACAGGAAAGGGTTGGAAGAGAGAGACAAATACGGAGGAGAGTCTGGTGGCCCTGTGATTTTTCAGGGGAGTCAGACCAACGTTGTGTTAGAGGTGGCCTTTTCGCATAATGCAGGCCACGTGTAGCTTTACCCCAAAGATAATCTCTCTCCCTGTCATCGCTCTCGCTCCCTCGCTGTTGTGAGAAAAGTAGCAAGTAACGGAAGGAGGAAATGACTAAAGAAGCGACTCATTCACACCCCTGCAATGACAGCAGGACAGGCAGAGGGGAAGTCAAACCCACGCTTTTTACTCTTTTCCTGAGTCCTCCACCCCCGGCCACTATTGCGCATTAGCCTCCTCCACCCTGATAACAACAACCCCATGTAACAGTAGCGTACGTGTCAGCGTACAGCCTGTGTGTGTGTGTGTGTGTGTGTGTGTGTGTGTGTGTGTGTAGTGCTATACGGTTTGATTGCACGTCCATGTTTCTGGTGTGACTTCCTTGTTTGTGTAAAGTGATAAAGGTCGATATAGAAAGACTGTATTTCATTACTTTTTTGTTTGGAATGTAGTTTTCTTTCTTTCCCTTTTCAAGTTTTCTTGATAAGCATTTTCTGTTGTCACAGAGCAATTATGCTAATAAAGCAAATTGAATTGAGGCAAATATTCTAGCACAAAAGGTTATTCTCTCCTATGCTGCAGGGCATGACACAGGCCAGGACATGCTCTCTCTCTCTTTCTTTCTTTCTCTCTCTCTCTCTCTCTCTCTCTCTCTCTCTCTCTCGCTCGCTCGCTCGCTCTCTTTCTTTCTTTCTTTCTTTCTTTCTTTCTTTCTTGCTCTCTTTCTCTCTCTCTCTCTCTCTCTCTCAAGAAGGGAGGGGTGAACCTGTGTGGCTGTGAACCTCACATATTTAACCTACCTTCCCCATTTATCTACATGCACACATACATACACACTGCCTGTCGTTCCTCCAGCAATGGGGTCAGATGTGGTGACCAGCTGAGCACCCTTCTCCTCCTCCTCCTCCTCAGCTCCTCTCCTCTCCCCTCCCCTTCCTACAGCTCGCCTTGGCAGGGCATGCATGCCTGTGTCTGTTATCTACAAATGGCTGAGGACTTATAGGTTGAGAGGGGAGGAGGAGGAGGGGGAGTGTGAGAAGGGAGGGTGGGTGGGTGGGTGGTTAGGGTGGTGGTGGTGGTGGGGAGGGGATGAGGGTCATGTGACATCGCAGCAGCTGCTAGGTTAAGAATTTCTGTTGTCTCACTTAGAGAGAGAGAGAGAGAGAGAGAGCGCTAGAGCAATGAGGGGAGCGATAGGCAGCGTGTGTGGTGTGTTGCTTTGTTAGATAAGCTCTAAACGGTCTTTGTGAGCGGCAGCGCGAGAGACAGGAAGGCAGGGAGAGAGAGCGAGAGGGTGGACGGGCGAGAGGAGATAGATAGACGGAGAGCGAGAGAGAGGGGAGCAGGAAGATGGTGTGTGTCCTCTCGGCGGCCGCCGGTGTGTGCTGGGCTGGGCTCAACGTGAAGATGCAGCCGTGGGGGATCCAGGCGGCTCCACTCCTTTGTGCAGTAAGGAGCTTCGGCCACGCTTTTAATCTATGAAGGGGGGGGGGGTCATGAACCACTGCCAGACCTCTGGAAATGTGCCTCTGTGTGTATTTGTCAAGCTATGTGCTTGTCTGTCTCTTCTTTCACTGTGTTACTCTCATGTGTGTCTGTCTGTACAGTGGTTTTATGTGTGTGCTTGAAACCGGCTTTAAATACACTGTGCTGTTCCTGTAGTTCTATACTACATAGTTAGTTTTTGCAAGAAGTTCCTTGTGTATTTCTTTTACTCCCTTCTCTGACTTTTTCTGACTTTCTCTACAGAGGGAGGGAGGAGCATTACTATAGTGTCTTGACAAAGTCACGTTACTGGACTGGGCAGTCAGTGTGTGTGCTTTTGCTTGCTTGTCAGTCTCTCAATGGCGCAGTGTGCATTGTTCAGACAGTAGTCATTGTTGATTCCATTATTAATTGTGTGCTGGGTTCATTCGGAGTGCACTGGGTAACTGGGAGGTTACAGGCAGGACAGCTCTAGAGGTGTTGGGAGTGTTTTCACTCTCATGCCTGACTTGCTGCTGTGTGTCCACTCAAACACACATGCACGTGCTCGCACGCGCACACACACACACACACATACACACATACACACATACACACACACACACACACGATGATGTGTCTCTGCTCTCCTCTCAGGAGGGAACACGATCTTTTTATAGCCCTCTCAGCCTCTGGGGTAAACCTCGATATAACTCCCACTTATCTAATTGTGCTATTGATACACGGTTAGTAAGCAGCTTTTAGTTCAGTGAGTATGTTTTGTCTTAGAAGTCGTCGTGTTAGCTGGAAGTTTGCTTTGGGTGTTGATTTAAGGAAGATTCTGAACTGTGTGCATTTTGATGTGCCAGTTAATACCTCTGCCACACAAACTAATCTCTTCTACACTAGCACTGGAGCACGTACACGCCGCCCTGGCATTTAGGGATTCCACTGACCGAGGGGCTGTCAACGCGGTGTCACCTTTCAATACACACACACACACAGACAGGAAGGAAAGGGACAGCCGTCTTAACCCCCCCCCCCCCCATCACCGGAGAGCTCTTATGAATCTGAGGCTGGAAAGAGACATGACACAAAACAAAAACACCCTTTCCACTGCTTCTTCATCCCTTTAGCATTAATGTTTCTTTTTGGGTTGAACTGAAGGTTTGTAAGATCTTTTGTTTTGTTTTGTTAATGCTCTGTAAGTCTGAGAACCCTTGGCTCAAGGAATCCTCAGACTCACTTAAAACTCATTGTGTAAATTCAGAAATATCCAGCTGACCGTTTTTGAAACATTGTACTTTATTTCCTCTTAGTGTTCTTCTAATTCTCTTCCTTCCTGATTAGAAAAGGGTCTCAGTAGTACTTCCCTGGTCAGCATTAATTGGATCAATCATAATGTGAATGGGACGCTCTTACTAAAGCTGTGTGAGTGGCTAATTTGTTACATTTTAACGGGGCGGGCGCTGGATGTGTTGACTTTGTTGACATATGCGGTACTATACATATATACTTCCTCCAAGAAATAAAGTCACCGTGTTAGTGTTGGAGCGTGCTCAGTAGACGTGTTGTGTAAATTCTGTGACCATGGACCTCTGGCAGACTCACAGCCAGACTGGAGCTCTTTGAGCACGGAAAGCGTGACCTGCCCTCCTAACCTCTGACCTCTGACCCTCAGCCATACAACCAAAGCCCCTCTGCCCCTCACACCACCAATCCCCAGCCGCCCCAGCTGTCACAAGCAGATACCAGCAGCACACTCTGCCCTGTCTGTGTCTGTGTCCAAGGAAACATCTATGTGCCTTACCCTGTTCGCATTGATTTGACTCGAGTTCTTTGTTTATTCTTTCATCTGAATGCAATCTTGATTATTAAATTTTTCACATTCTCCTCCCTTTTGTCCATTTTGTAGGCATGAGCCATGAGCCAAAGTCACCATCGTTAGGAATGATCTCCACGGCGACCCGTACCACGGCGACGGTCAGCCCCCTTACCCCGTCGCCTCTCAACGGCTCCATCGTAGCCAATGGAAGCCCAGCTACGCAGTCTGCTCACTCTGGATTTGCTGCAGCCCTCCGTAAACTAGCGAAACAGGCAGAAGAACCTCGAGGTAATGCCACACAGCCCTCCACCGGGATTTGACACTCATGACACTGTCAAGTTTAAGTCTGCTGCATGGCAGCATTTTGGCTGTATAATTAATGATGAAAATGCTAACAATTCCTCTGTTTGCACAATTTGTCAAGTATGAATTTATACGACCGATACAGTATACCGGTTGTGCTGTTGGTGATGGAATGAAGTGGTACGTTTTATTTTAACCTTATTAAAATGTCTTAAAAAAGTTACTTACAGGTTATGGTTTGCAGTTTGGTTTTATGTTATGTCAATATACTTTACTCTTGATGTCTGACTGCAAAATATTTTGCTGAAAATATTGTGATAATATCAAACCATGATCCTAGTACCCTAATATCAAACCATAATAAGAGATAAATGTATTACATTCAGACCCCTCACCCGTACACCTGATGGATTAGGTGTTCTGTACTTCCTGTACCCTGTATGTGTGTGGTTGTTTATTTGGGGTGTGTGTGAGGGTCATATAGGTGTGTGTGCCATGTTCCTTGGCCAGTTTGTGTGTGCAGAACTGCTAATGGCAATGGGACCATATCCACACAGGGTTGAATTAGTTGGTGTCCCGGGAGATACTGGGATGAAGAGGAGCTACTCTAGCTGACCCACTTTTATGCGCTGTGTGTGAGTGTGTGTCCGCTTGGGTGTGCTTGTCAATGTGTGGTGGTGTTACAATACCCCTTCATACTTCGTCCTGGTCAGCGTCTACACGAGCGTCTACACACATGAAACATGCCATAGAATTCCCATCTCTGAGCTCTAATCCTGTGGTTGTACGAATGTGAAATAAGCATCAGGTGGTTGAATTACTGGTTATTAACTTGCGCCACCTTATGTGAGAACTGATCCCTTTAAGGCTGAAACATGCTTGGTCAAAGATTCATATACATGTTTTTGTGTGTCTGGTGCACAGGGAGGGGTTTGTGCGTTTTGGGTGTCTGCTTTCTTTCCTGTATGTTTGGTAAATGCAAAAGTACTTTCCAAACCCATGTGCCCAATGCCTCTTAATTACATGCGTACAAATAGACTCTCAGTAGCAAGATTCTAATTGTTGGTATTATTGAGGGTACATTTGTGTTTATGTATGTGTGGCTCGATGCCTTGGCTCCAGAGAGGCCCAGCTACCCCAGCTGTCCACCCTTGTTCTGGCTCTTAAATCAGATGGTCCCCTCCTTCCTGGCTGTCCCTGGACACCTTGCTCCCCAGCCCGCTGCAGCCTGGGACCCAGAACCCTGCATGATTTATTGCCCGCACCGAGAAAGAGAGCGCTCAGCCCCAACCTCTCCTCACCTCTGTATCAATCCTTCTCCCCTTCATCTCTCTTCACTCCCTCAACCCTGCATGCCAGCCCTATTACTTTCTGTCTCAGTCCAAAAGAAAAATCCACTTCCAGAGTTCAGTCCTGTCTTTTCATTTTATTGTGGATTCATTTTTTTTATTGGAATTTGTACAACTTATCTCTGTTGCTTATCCCCTTTTTTGTCAGTTGCAGCTGGAGAAGACAAGGATTTCATTCTCTTAGTCGTGTTTTTTTAATACGTCTGCTTTGTTATTTTTCATGGTGCTGCGAGGTGTGCAGCAATTTAGAATCTACCCAGGCGGAGAGTGCCTATCTGTGTCTTTGTCATCGAAACAGACACCAGGTCCGGTCTGATTTAAGCTCCACCACCTTTTTATTAAAAGCCCCTTTGTTATTTTTGAGGCCTGCTGACTGTGCCGCGTGGCTGGTGTAGGCAGTGATCTGTGGGTGAGTCAGCCGCCATGTGAAAGGGGCAACTCTGCCCGTGTTAGGAGCACCAGCTCCAGGGTGGGCAGAGAGACATGTAGCCCCTGGAGCTCCAGTCACCTCCTTGTCTGCAGAGCCTGTATTTATAGGCAACACACACACACACACACACACACACACACACACACACACACCCAAACACCCCCACACATGCAAACAGTTGTCTTTGCAACTGTGTAAGCCTCATGATTTCTTAGCATGCTGCAGCCTGCTGTCCTTTCATTAGCTACTTTGACTCAACCTCTCTTTCTCTCTCTCTCTCTCTCTCTCTCTGTCTCTGTCTCTCTCACCCTTTGGTTGATGCTTTGAGGTGAGTAGTGCGGTATATATGAGGTGCCATGACTCAGTGTCCTAGGGCCTAGAGGAATTAGTTAGGTTTGAGTACTAGTATCACTGCCACCAGCTGCTGAACTGATTTAAGACCCAGAGCACGGCTGCTGTTTATACACACACCCACACACCCATGCGCGCGCGCACACACACACACACACACACACACACACATACTGTACGTCGTCACTTGTCTGTCGCGAGTATAATGAATAGCTCTGTGTACTGAATGCTGCTGTGCTTACGAGGGGAGGTGATGGATAATGAGCATCAGAGCAGCGTAAAGGACACACTCTCGCCCCATGTACACTCCCATGAACACACACACAATAGCACTCACATGTGTGCGCAAGCACACGACACTCAGACACAGATAACACGCTGCCACAAAAAGGCAGGCCTGCTGATATCTGATTAATTAGGCAGACCTTGGTTTAATCCTCTCAGTTGTTCCTTCTTACACACTCTTAGACACATACACATGTCATGCCTGCATTCATACCAACTGTAGTAGTCTGCCTGGAGAGAGAATGAAGAGCGGGAGAATAAAGGTGTACAAAATAGATGGAATGAATTGGCTGGAAAAAAGAGGAATTGGAAGTAATTAGTAGATTTCTGAAAACTGGAGGTGTTCGTCAGGTTGTGAGTATCTTTACGTGTACATTTATGTTTTATCGTGTGTGTTTATGTGTGTGGCCGGAGGCTCTCCTTGTTTCTGGGAGCCCAGAGCATGCTGGGACAGTGGGGCAATGTGTCTCTGACCTCTCCATCTGGAGCCTGCCTGGAGCTCACACAGCCTTGCTGTGCTCAATGTATCTGTGTGTGTGTGTGTGTTTCTTGAAGGCAAAACCCTTCAGGCTGTGACTGTCCCTGAAACACTCACAAACAACCCCCCCCTGCCCCAATTTCTCTCCATACACAGCAACCTTACACCTCTCATGGCTCTGTTCAGTAGCAAAGCAGCATTTAAGCATAATATATAGTTAGTACAGTCAGCAGAAGGCACAGAGGATTGCTCTTCTTATTTCCATCCGCCATCTTGTACTGTCTTTCTTTCCCTCGCTGGCACAGCAACACACACAGTGTGGCTCTCCCCTCCCCCCACTCAGCGATGCAGATTACAGGCTTTGTGTTGTGTTGTCAGTGCGTGGCCAAGACTGTAGTAGCAGGTGTGTGCGGTGTTTGTGTGCAGCAGTGGTTATTGTGTGTCTGTAAGTGTGGGGATGTTTGTTTGTGTGTGTGTGTGTGTGTGTGTGTTACAGTGCACGTGTTGAGGCTTGTGCTAGTGTATGCTGGTGGGGTGGCATATGGATGCAGGGTTGGCTGGGCACTGCTATGCACACCAGGTGTGAAATGGACTGTTTAATTAAGTGCTGATGTTGTTGTAATGCATGCTGGGAGGGAGACAGGTGGAGAAGGAGGTGTGGGGTGGGGTGGGGTGGGTGTGTTGGCGGGGTGGAGGAGATCACCTTCTGCCTGGCAGGGCTGGTGGCTGGCTATGCTTGGCTGTTTTGGCAGGGATGGTGGTGGCGGTGGCGGAGAATTGGTAGGAGCCATTTGGCATCACTAAAACATTTTTATGTAGTGTTGTCTTCCTATCAAGGCTTAGTGATCCAGTGGGATTCACGGCTATAGCTGCTGGACACCCCTATTGAATCAAAGACATTGTTGAAGAGCTGTGGTGGCTTTTTGATGGGGTCAGTGGCAGAAAGTAAAAGGTGCCATCTATGCAGGGGACACTTGGCCACAGCCTCTGACCACAGCTTGGACTGTTTGTTTGTTGCTGTTGGTTGTATCTTTTGTGTATGTGTGCGTGTGTATGTGTGTGTGTGTGTGTGTGTGTGCGTGTTCGTGTGCATGTGTGGCTCAGCTTGAGCGGTCAAGTGTGGAGGCAGTCTGGGAGAGTGGGACTGGTAATAGAGGAGGCGATAGAGAAAGGAGCTTCACATTAATCACACACAGCTTGGGACTGAGACAGTGCTTTCTTTCGTTCTTTCTCCCTTTTTCTTGCTCTCTCTCTCTGACCCCCCTCCGACCCCATCACCACGCCACACACCCCCCCTAAACACCAAGAAAGTGACAATCAGTACAGCTAATGAAGTGCATGTTGAGAGCTGATGAGCGTAGACTCATGGGCAGGGAGGCTGTGGGTCTCTCCTCCTTTAGCTCTCTACAGGGCCAGCATGTATGGCCATCTTCTCTCTGTGTAGAAAGGGGAGGAGCATATCACAAGAATGACACCAGCTTGGTGCCAATCCCATGCTTTGTATGGGATTTCTGCCCTATCAGGTGGCACTATGATGGGAGGAAGGGGCAAAGAAAGGCGTTGAGAATGGCCACGGTGAAATCTTGGAGGAGGGATGGAGGCTTGATGAAAAAGAAGAGGCTTATGGACATACATGACGTTCTGTGATTTATTTTTTTACAGGAAGGTAAAGGGGAACATACAGATATAGATGCACACGTGCAAATATGTAACCACTCTCACAGACATTTCCCAGAGTCCTTACCGGCTGTAAGAGTTGAAAATGTGTTTATGGATATTGTGTGTTGAGTCTGACAAATCTATGTCTGATTGGCAGCCACTGTGTTTGAAGAACAGAAGGAAAAGGAATTAGGGTGTATGAAGAGGTGGTGGGCGGGTGGTGGTTGTGTGTCGTTGGAGAGGAAGAAGAGGAGGAGGGAATGGTAGACGAATTGTTGCTGTTTGTGTTTTTTGTGAACGTATACATGTCGAGGAAAGGCTCCTAGAAGTGTACACGGATTCTGCGAGCTGCAAGAGGAGAATGAAGCCGTTGGTAGACGGCCCTTGTCTCTTTTATTTCCTTCTTCCCCTCACCTGCTTCTCTTCCTGCTCTCAATTATTTAGTCTGCCCTGCCTCTTCTCCTGTCTGCTTTGCCTCTACATGGAAAAGGAGGAGGAAGAGGAGGAGATGGGAAGAGAGGGAGGGTGAGAGGAAGAGATGGAGTAGAGGTCTGTTGCTTAGCAGTTCAGAATCATGACACCCCCCACCCCCCCAACCCCACACACATTCTCTACCTCTTTCCTCCCTCCAGCCTTATTTGTTCCCCCATCCTTGCATATGTGTGTGTGTGTGTGTGTGTGTGCGGTGAGTGAATAGTCTGTGACACTAGAGCTGTATTAAGTGTAGCTCCATTCCCCAGGCTGAGTGGGCTGCTATTGATTGGCCTAGTCTTGCACGGGAGAGTAATGGTTCTCCGAGGTGAGGGGGGGAGGATTAGGCCACTAATTGCCATTGTGCAGACAAGATATGCCTACCCCCTCTATATCCCCCCCACCCTGTTCCTGCCACCCACTTACCCATCTGCTTCGCTCCATCTCTCGCCTCACCTCGCACCTCTTTTGCACTCTCACTTGCTGATTTTTTTTCTCTTCCCAATCACTCACCATCTCCTATCAATTTTCATTTTCATGTCTCACCTCACATGTATCATCACCATCTTTTCCACACACGTCTTTTTCTTCTTCCCACCTTCCCCCTTGCTGCTGCTCCTGCCACCACTTACACATATATTTTCAGATTCACCTCACTTCCATTATTGATTGTTTCCATTATTTAGTGGTATTAGTTAGAATTAGATGTTTAAAAGCAGCCAATATCCTGACCGCACGTACCATAAGCTGACGTTGTCTGTTAGGTTATGTTGCCTCGGAAACCAACGCAGGGGAGAAGTGACGGTTTGGTAGAGACCTGTGGTTTTTATTCTGATGGTGAAAATTGGAGGGGAAGTAGACCTGAAACTGGTCTGAGTTATCAGCTGGGTTTTTTTTTTTTGGCTGCATGTAAGCACGTTGATGCACAAAGCACAGTTACCTGCACATGCACACAAGCAAGAACACATCTCCTGCTGTCCTTGTTGCAGCACCAAAGTGTGTGTCCCATTGAGAGGGTTGTGACCCAGTTTGACTGTGTAATGCTGCGCTCACTCTGAGCAGAGGAGACATACGGCACACTGTACTGTCGGGAGCAGAGGCTGGGAGAAGAACAGAGGAAGCGCAGAGACAACACGCAGGTTAAATCACAAGAGCAAAGTAAAAATAAAGAGAAGACGGAGGGAGGAGACCATGGACACAGTCAGGAAAACGGGGGCTGTAGCCTGTATGGGGGAGGTAATAAAAGCAAAAGATGAAATCGCAGTTATATACGTATGTGAATGGGAGCATAGCGTATGAGAGCTTTGGAACGAGAGAGAAAGAAAGCGAGATATGTGGAAAGCAAGGCATGTGACCAGACCGTGACCCTGCGCTACAGGGTCTCCCTAGAGGCCTTTGTTAATGTGGCAGCAGAGAAGCTCATTGGGCCAGCTTTTCACCACCTGCTGTGTGAGTGTGTGCGGTGGAGGTGGTGGGGGGGGGGTTCTGTGTGTGGCTGCAAGCGCCACTGACTGTATATGCATTCAGTATGACTGTTCACTCCCAAGCTGTGTGTTCTTGTGGTGTGTGTGTGGTGTGTCCTGCATGTCAAGGCTGTGTGACTCTCACAGGGCTGCTCATCCTGATCACTGTCACTTCATAATAGGGGCCTAGGGCCATCCATCTGGCACTGTGTGTGTGTGTGTGTGTGTGTGTGTGTGTGTGTGTGTGTGTGTGTACACGTCATTTGTTGCCATTGTAGTACTGCACCCCCCTTTTATTCCCTAGCGAAGGAGCTACAGGAACATACTGTTGTTATATTTACCTTTTTATCAATAGAGCAAAATAGAGCTTTTTGTTTCACCATACTCATGTCTGTTGTCTCTGTATTTCTCAAGCTGCATCCTCCATCAGCAGTGAGTCCTCTCCAGTGTCCTCCCCGGCCACCAACCACAGCTCTCCAGTCAGTACGCCTAAGAGGGGTCCCCTCGGTCCAGGACCTGTCCTGGTTCCCCCAGCGGGCCACAGCGTGCCAAACACTCCACCTGTAGTCACCATTGCTCCAACAAAGACTAGCAACGGCCTCTGGAGGAACGAGGGACGCCAGGTAAGGCCACATCCAAACACCCCTCACACTGACCTTGAGCCTGCTCTCTTCCTTACCTTTTCTTCTTTCAGTTGCTCTTTCTGAAGCCTCAGATTGTTACGGTGTATTTTTCTCTTTGTATTTTCCTCTCTGTCTCTTATCTGGCTGTAAAAGCAGCATTCAAGGGTTTTCATTCTTCAGCTTGCACACAGACAGGCTATCAAAGGATTAATGGATTTTGTAGATGACCTGTAGTGTGGCAGTATGTATTTGACATATGTACATGTGACATCGCTGTCAGGTCTATGGATGTCTGCTTCCCCTAAAAACCTCCCCTCATCACCCCGTCATGGCTCCATGCGTAAAACAATGCCAGCTGCCACTGGGACGTCGAGATGACGGCCTCAACGGCAGCTAACATCTGTGCCCCTCCAGGCCCCCTCCCACTTAGCCCTTTTGCCCTTGGACCAGCCCCTCCAAAGTCCACAGCCTTTAGCCTCCTAACCCCCCCCCTCACCTCCAGCCTTAGCCTCTTCACTCAAGCAGTCAAGTGCATCCTCTGCATCGTCAGCCCCGCTCTCTTTTACGTAGTGGGGGAGAGAGGGAGAGGTAGAGAGAGAGAGAGCTGCTTGCTTTGATAAGGAGTGGATTATGGATTATGGCCTTGCTTTAAGCCTTCTTATCTCAGCTCAGGGCTAATTGTCGATGCCAAGCGCACGGTTATGAACATCACTTGGCAACATGCGGAAACTCTCTGGGACACTTTGACCTTTCCCTGGAGAGAGAAGGGGGATAGTGAAGGGTGAGTGAGGAGGTCAGCCAGCCAGCAGTGTGTGGTAGCATTCAGGCCATTGTCCTCTCCCCTGGACAACCCCCCTGACCCTCACCCTCTGTGGCTATAGCTTTTACAAAATGACCCTTTCACAGTTCAAGGGTCAACCAGGGGGGGCTATGATGTAACCCTTTTTGCATTTCCTTCAGCATCGCAAGTCTTAAAAGAGCAGAAGAAGAAAAAGCGGCACAGAAGCACCTTCCACTCCTTTCAACACATCCGTGTTTTCTAGCCAATCCTGCGTGTCTGTTTGCGTGCATGTGTTTGTGTGCCTCTGCATGGTGGTTGTGTGTGTCTAAGAGGTCAAGCTCAAATTGAAAAGGTCATGTCACTGGGTTTGTGTTGCCTCCAGCAGCCCGTGGCCACCCAGCCAAAGAATGAGGAGGTTAAGGGAGGTGATGTGGACAGGAGGTTGGGATGGGGGGGGTAGACGGGTGTGCATCACAAAGCTGGCGTCATAACATCTCCCCTATGTCCACGGTGCCGCTTCAGCGAGCACCTATAACACTCTGGTCACAATGACATAAAGGACACACACATGCATACATGCCGTCAAAATGTCCCTCTTAAACAAAGCTGATACTGTCTGGAGCTTTGCTAATTGTTGATCAGAAAGGACGTATAAGGGAAGAAGGGTCGACCCTTTGGCTCGTGTACCTTACCCCCGTGCACACTTGTCTCCTTGGCATAAGCTTTATGCCAAATTTCTCTTGGGTAAGACACATGTGTGCCATGTCAAGACCAACCTGTGTTTTTCCACACGCCAGGAACGGCATGGTGTTGTGCTGTAAAGTGCTGGGAACAATGGCAAGGAAACACAAACAGCCAGAAAGGAAGATTTAAAGACAAAAGGAGAGTCTGATAGAGGGAGGAGAAAAGCAGAGAAAACAGTTACATACAGAGGCAGCAGTCTGTTCTCTGAATCCCCTGTAAAGCATCCAAGAAAAGCTTGTTTGTTGCTGTGTGTACATATGTGTGTGTCCTGCTTTCTGTGTGTTGGAAGGGTTGATTAGTGTCTCTCTGGCTGAGATGTGAGTCTGTCTTTCAGAGGGGGGTGATAGGCAAGGCAGCGAAGGAGGGAGGGCTTGGTGCGTTGGCATTTTACTTTAATGACTGCAGGAGTCTGCTCCCGCTGCTGCCTGTAATTGCTTTTTAATTGGCAATTTGGATTCATGGCTCCATCTGAGAGGCATAAACGAGCGCTCTACAATGCGCGGGGTCTCCCACCCTCACTGGGGGTTACAGGGGCCCGGCTCACACAGAGGAAGATGGCTGTTAATGGATCTGTCTTTGAGTCTGAGTGCTTGTATTTGTGCTCTGTACTGTGTATATGGCACGGTGCCGGTGAAAAGTGTGTGTGTTTGAGAATAGAAGGCTGTTTTTTTCTTTTTTCTTTTTTTTGGCAGTGTGAAAGGTCAAAATGGGATGGCTGGTTGGATGTGTAGGTGCCTGAGTGACTAAGGTGCCTCTCTAATGGGGATGGAAGGTTCTGTCTTTGTGGTGTGTGTGCTTTTTCAAGGTGCTGACCTTTTACACCCATACCTTTTTGCATGTTTCTCTACAGGCGTACATCCACACATGCAAGCGCAGACATACACAAACAGGGTCTAAGCTCAGGCAACAAAAGATGTGCATACAGCATGACCGCGCATTATCATTTACAAACAGGTTTCTGTAAGAGGCACTTGCTGGTTTTCAATGACACTAATAATTGTAAAGGCAGGAAGCAGTAGCCAGTTGGTTGCAAAATTGCTGCAGCACCACCATGCTTTGTTGTGTTACAGGCATCTTTGTTCCATCCTCTTATGATGGGATTTCTGTGAAATGTGGTGGAAAGGAACAGGTGATTCAATTTTAGTGGTAATCTGTGCCTGGCAATTGCACCAATTCACATTTAATTGAGTCATAGCCGTGATTATGAAACCATGCCCCAGTCACACACAGGCTCCGTGTATGACGCGGGGTATTGAACACAGGTTTAGCTCACAGCTGATTCGTGTCAACTTCTGGTCATCAGATGAATACCAGATAGTCAGAGTTCAACACTTGACTAGATGAATAAATTATAACAGATCTTGCGTGATTTTATTTGGCAAGCAGGTCCTCGTGTTGTTGTGTCATCAAAAGTGGTCAGTGGAGTGTCGTTTGGTTTAACCATTGCTTTAATTTTGTTGTTTGGTCACTTTCCGATGCAGCAGCGTGATGAGTGGTTAAGTTGGGGTCACAGACTGAGGCAGAAGTGCTACTACTACTACTACCGGTATATCGGGTGCCGTCCGCTCCTCACACAACAAACAGGCATAAAGAAAAACATCTACCTGTACCATCAGTGTCAAGCAATGATGGCAGCTTTGCTAAACACCGATCACTTGGTTAGCAAAGCTGTCATCGGTGTGATTATAGCAATTGATTAAGTGACAGTGTGATAGAAAGCAGCTCCTCTTGTTTTTACAGGCATATTACTGAAGAGATATTGCTCACTGAGAGCTTGGCCTTTTGTGGCTATACTATCCGATATTGGCTTATTTTGACGTGTATGAATCTTTTATCCAGATGGCTGCTGATTAGGAGGAAATGTCCACCTTCTTCCTGTGCTCCTATAACTTTGAAAGGATGGAGGTTTGCAGGGAGCAAACCGTAACATTAAACTACTGGAAAGTGGGGGGAGCGTAAGAAACACAGGAGGATGTAGGGAGTCTAAACATTAGAGGCATTTAAGATTGGATGTTGGCGCATCAGTGTCAGCCTGGGTCAGTGGCTGCAGAACAGGACGTGGAGGTAATGGCTCCCTAAATTGGATTTATTGTGTCTGAGGCAGTAGTGAGAAAGAGGACAGTGCTGCTGTGGGGTCTCTCTCTAATCCCAGGGAGCCAGGAGGTTAATTTAGTGGGGCAAGAGCTGCTGCTTCCGTTAAGTCTTCATCTCTACATTTCCATTCTTGCCTCTTTTCATTGTTTCTAGTTGTTCCCATGCCAACTTCAACTTCAAGTCTTGTTTTTCGCGGGAGATGAGATGACTGCTCCACCATACCTGTGAAAATCCTCCTCGACTGTATATCCCTCCATAAACCATTTCCTTGTACGACTTACAAGGGTTGTACATTTCTCTGTTCTGCGATTGCATTTGTAAGCAGAGGGAAACCAAAGCTTCAGAAAATGCACTCCCACTCCCACAGCAGGATGTCTTTGTAGCTGTGAAGCCGTGTATGTGCCTGCTGAGTGTGTGTGTGTGTGTGTGTGTGTGTGTGTTTGTTGTGGGATTGAATAAGTGAGACCAGGCTTGCTGCCAAAGGGAGAGAGGGAGGTGAAAGAGAAGAGGGAAGAAAGAGAAACAGAGGCAGAGGGATGTTTCTTTTTGGGCTTTGTTGTCTTCCCTGTAGATGTTACAGTGTGTAAGTTATATGCACATGCACACACGTTTTTCCAAGATCAAAGACATCACCATTACCACATCCTCATCGATCATAAGGATGTTGTCTCTTGTTTACAATTAGAGAAAAACGGTGAGGCCGGTTTTTACCACTCTCTGCCTGCTTCTTCCATTTTACCATATATTCCCCTCAGAGAAATGTTGATCCAGCTATTTTTACAGGGATGTGGTTTGTGTGAGAAAGTGGATAAAAGTGCCTGCGGTAGGAAGAAAGAGTGAGGGAGGCTGATGCGCCATAAACAGGCCTATTCTTTCCCCCGTTGCTCCCCTCACAGGATGGGCTCCATGAGCACTGACAAGCGTGACGGTCACAGGTCCTCACGAACAATGACTAAGACTCTCCCTCTGTATCTTTCTCCAGGCTGACTCGGTGCCTCGTGGGGCCAGCAGGGAACGTCTGGGTGCAGAGGGTACCCTCCCCCAGGAAAAGGGTGGCCCCTCAGTCCCTGCCCACCTCCTGGGAAACCCCTATGCCTTTAGTCTCACCCCCGGTGCTGTCATGCAGGATTCACGTTTCCAGCCCCTCAAGTGAGTCGCACACAGCTCTCTGCCTGCTCCTCTGGATTTAGAGTTTGCATGTTTTCAATTTTTAAGGAAGTTTCTACACACTTTGATTTAAGCCTATGACCAGTAATTCATGGGGTTTATTCAAATCACTGGAACAAGCAGCTGCAAGAAATCTACAAACATTTGTCTTAGCATTGGTGCTGAGAAACAAGCACCAATACTTTGCATGAATGCAAGTTTGATAGGTGTGGACCACGGTGCACATGCAAATCAATCTAACCGTGGCTTTTGTCTATTGTACCCCTACCCCTCCTCTTACTTTCAGTCTACCCAGACAGTTGCCTAATGCAGTGCCCCCTGGTCATGTACCAGAAGAGTACCTCCGTGGATTCCGGCCCTATGCCACGACTGAGGATGCCCTCCGCATGCCCTCATTGCCCTTGGGCCTGGACCCTGCCACTGCAGCTGCCGCAGCTGCCTACTACCACCCCAGCTACCTGCCCCACCCTTCCTTCACGCCATACAGGTAAGCCTCTCCATTAATTCGTTTTGTTGACTTGGCACCCATTTCCTCTGAGAGCAAATTGTGCAAACCAGTGCATATGATGGAACTAAGTAATTGTACTGCTTAGACTCAGCAGTAAACACATTAGTGTATAGCTGACCTTGAATTCATGTTCCCAGAGGTAAAATGTCTTGTTCATGTTCTTTATTTGTATACTTATTAACCGGGGGAGAGCGTAAGAGATGAAAAGAGCCATGACTAAGACGGATGGCAATACAAATTAAAAAATCAGGTTCCAGGTAACAGAATACAAGTAACAGAATACAGCTAACGGATACAGAACAACCAAATTCACAGTATCAGCATGGGCAGGATGGAAGTCACAGAGTTTCACAATTACATTATTGCGCTGAGCAGAGCACTGGGATAGCTCACAACACATAAGAGCAGTGATTATCATATTGGAAAGCTTTATATACTGCATCATCTGACAGGCTGCTGCTAAGAAGCCTCTGTTTGAAAATATCCTGGACCGCTGTGTCAAAATGCTTTTAAGAGACTGATTTAAAAATAGATATACATCACTGCTTATTCCCAAAGGCTGCAGTGATGTCATTTACAACCATCACAGCTGCTGTAATGATGCTTTATTGCTTGCTAAATTGCAGTGCAACATGAAACACGGAGAAGCACTACACTTATTTGACAGTTTTCCCAAATTTTGTACCAGTTCCTATTATAAATAAAACTCTGTATTTGCTTTATTAATGAAGGAGCTGTATTAATTTTGTGGCTTCCTAACCCAAGCTAGTTAATAGCAAGACCCATCTGCCTCATGTTTACCCAAGCTAGGTTATACCTATATGGATAAAATATGAACATACAAAAGAGAGCCGCCGCTGGTTTTGCCACGTCACTCTGGAGCTTATTCATGCATGCTTTCTGAGAGTGAAAGAATCATTGAGCTGTTAATACATCTGGGATACGACATATTCTGCTCACCACTGTGGTTTGCCCGTTCTCTCATATGGACAATTAGGTTTTGTGTGACAGCCCAGGGATCACACAGAGGAAACGCCGGCAGCAGGAAATCTTATGTGCAATATTTGTTGAAAAACACATTAATTTTAAATGTATACTCCGTATGATCACTCTGGCTTCCTTGGGGCTATCTGGCAGGCTGCATGCCCCTGGCAACCCAGCAAGATCAGAGGACTGCAGCACCCATCATACACTGCGCTGTAATGGATTTAATGAGGGGATGAGCAGTGGATGTCACACACATACACAAAAACACACAGTTGTGCATCAACACACAGCACAGTCGCTTGCTAGCTGCTGGTGTGTTGATTGAGGTTAGCTGACAGACACCGCTGCTTCCTTGGAAGATGGAGGACTCTGTGATGTCGCTTCTTTGGGAGATGGAGGCTCACAGGTTAATGAAAGTGAACGCTGCGCTGTCACACAGGGAGACTGACTCCTTCTCTTTTCTTTTTCTTATTGCAATTCCTATCTGCCAGGATGGACGACCCATTCTGCCTCTCTGCTTTGAGGTCACCTTTCTATCAGCTGCCAGCAGGGGGAGCTTTACCCCCCATCCATCCCTCTGCTGTTCACATGCACCTACCAGGGGTCCGCTACCCTGGAGACTTCACACACCCTTCACTGTCAGCACTGCAGTCTGAGAGGTAAAGTCCCTTTTTAATTCACGCATATGTACAGTCACAAGTGCATACACACAGTGGATCTCAGCATTGTGCAGTGATTATGGATTGTACTTTCTAATTTCTAACGTTTCCCTGTCCACTTCGCTTTTCAGGCTTCAGCTGGAAGATGAGCTGCGGCAGAGAGAGCGGGAACGCGAACGGGAGCGTGAGAGGGAAAAAGAGAGGGAGCGTGAGGCGGAGAGAGAAAAAGAGCGGGAGAGAGAACGCGAGCGGGAGAGAGAACGA
The DNA here is from genome assembly GCA_036023855.1 of Gadopsis marmoratus. Lineage (NCBI taxonomy): Eukaryota > Metazoa > Chordata > Actinopteri > Centrarchiformes > Percichthyidae > Gadopsis > Gadopsis marmoratus. The sequence continues at coordinate 60,434 of JAVQJF010008214.1, forward strand.
GAACGGGAGAAGGAGCTGGAGAGGGAGAGGGAGAGGGAGAGAGAGCGGGAGAGGGAACGGGAGAAGGAAAGGGAGAGAGAGAAGGAGCTGGAGAGGCAGAAGGAGAGAGCACTGAGGGAGAAGGAGCTGCAGGCATCCAAGGCCATGGAGAGCCACTATCTGGCTGAGCTCCATGCCATGAGGGGGCAGGATGACCGAACCAAGCCTGAGAGACTGACCCCTAATCGGGCTGGTATGTGTCCATGCTGCCCTTGTAGATTTCTTAAGCTACGATCATACTGCTTATATACACTTGTCCCTTTAAACACTTTATATTAACTAGAAGAGTTAAGAAATGTCAAATGAAAAAAAGCATTAGTAGCAGCCCTAATATCACAATGTTTACACTGACCTTTCTCCCTCCACAGATAAAACCAAAGAGCCCATTCCTCCAGCTCCCAAACCAGTCCCGCCAGGACTCCACTCTTCAATGGTCCAATCACATCATCCCGTCCCTGGTCTAATCTCAGGCCACGGCCTCTACATGGGTCCCAGCGGTGTAGGGACGGCCCTCTCGGCCTCAATGCTCGCTCAGAGGACCAATGAGGAGGAGAGGTGGTTGGCGAGGCAACGCAAGCTGCGGCAGGAGAAAGAGGATCGTCAGTACCAGGTGTCTGAATTCCGCCAGCAGGTTCTGGAGCAGCACCTTGACTTGGGCCGGCCAGGTGATGCACCAGATCACAGGACAGACTCGCAGAGGTGAGACAACGCTCACAAGGACAAGCTCATTGCAGTCCAGCCAACATGTGCAGCAAATTCAAACCTACTTACATTTTTTTAACCGCATGCCATGGCAGTATTTATTTCCACACGACTTGGCAAATGCAGGGTTGTTTTGCTCACGTTATCTGATAGAGACAAACAGTTCTGGGGTCTCTGTGACACCAAAACACATGCATGCTTTCAGTGCAAACACTATTTTGGGGTATTTGGCTGTCTCTCTGCTAGACTGATAGGGACAGTTGTGCCTGCGTTTTGAAGCCTCTGAAGCTGGCAGGCTTTAGAAGTTTGTTTTCAGGCAGGACTGGAAAAAAAAGATAAACCCTGTCAGAAGCATCACGTCTACTCTATTTCTGTCCATGCTTCCTTCCAGGCCTGACGTATAGGCAAACGGGCAGCTATGTTTGGGCGATGTTGTAGGGTGTAAAGTGAGGTCCTGATGACTGCTGTTTCATGAGTAGTGGGTAGGGGTTTCAAACAGGCAGCGAGCGGGACAACTAAGCTACACAAAGGCTAATTCTTGACTAATCCTCTCAACCTTGCACGGCGTAAGCCCCCTACTTACCCTCCTTTGTTACTGTGCCTGTGTTTGTGTTGTGGTGTGTGATTCAGAAGTGAGGATGTGGTTAATGCCGAAATGGTAGGACAGGAGAGATACACACATCCGCTGTCGGTAACCCTACGGTATAATCGCAGAATCACAGCTCACAGGCTGCAGATTGCAGATAACGCACACATTTACTCACTCACTCACTCGCACACACACACACACAAACACACAAACAGGAGGTATAGATAATTTGACTGGTCATGCAGTGTGGGCTCCTGCCAGGTTTGATTTGGAAAGACGCTTGAGATGATGTCCATCAGCCATCTGCCTTTCTTTCTTCCTGACTGTTCCTAACTTTCCCCCCACCATCACACCATTATTCAACGGTCTCTTTTCACCATTGTTTACATACATATTCTTCTTCTCTCTCTCACATCATTTAGAGATGTCAGTCATTTCCCCCTCTGCCTGCCTGCCTGCCTGTCAGCAGAACTTTTCTCCTGGCCTCTTCTTCAGTAGACTGCTCTCTGAACTTGATCTCTCCCTCTGTGTGTGAGTGTGTCTGCCACACTACAAGGCCCTAACAGATCAAAAACAGGCCTGTGTATCTGGAGGACATTGTGTTCCTTGGCCACATCCTCAGTCTGCTCTGGGCAACTCTGTCTGGGCTTGATAACACTGCTTTGCACAGACACACAAATCCACTGACATGGATGAGGGGAAGCAGGCAAGGCATATAAACACTGTGGTGTGTCTCTGCGGTGCATGTGTGATTGGAAAACACTATGAATCCATTTTAGAGGAGATCTGGGCATTGTACTCAATTTCTAACAGATAAACATGACCTCCTGTTCCATTGTATCTGTGCAGATCCATACCAAATCACCATGAACCAGGAAGCCGGGACCTCCACCCACACTTAGGCGCCCCTCCACCCCTCATCTCCCCTAAACCTCCTCAGCCACCACGTGAACACCATCCGCCGCCTCCCACCACCCTGTGGAACCCTGCATCTCTCATAGAAACAGCCTCAGAGTCCAGACGTAACCACGAGCCCTCAGGGATGGGACACTATGAGCTTAGTCGGCTTCCCCCAGGACCCTCAAAATATGAGGATGGAGCACGAAGGAGAGAAGGGGGATCAATGGAGAAGTATCCCCCACTGAGAGGTCATCCGGGCATGCCCGAGCCCAGCACATTCCTTGCTGATCTGGAGAAATCCACCCAGTCCTTCTTCAGCCAGCAGAGGGCGTCACTGTCCCTGTCCAGCCAGTATGAATTGGAGGGAGCCGTGAAAAGCAATGCTGGACTAAAGCAGGAACACCCAGGGCACAGTAGACATGGACAAGGGCTGGGTATGGTCGCTGGGCAGGGGATGGGACAGGTAGCCACACTGGGGATGGGTCCAGACTCAAAGCTGATCTATGACGAGTTCCTTCAGCAGCACCGAAGGCCTGTCAGCAAGCTGGACCTGGATGAGAAGAGGAGAAGGGAGGCCAGAGAGAAAGGTACTCGCCATACTGCACCTGATTATGTGCGCTCTTGCATGCTTTGAAAAATCTTAGGCTACGTCTACGTCTACGCAATAGTCAACTTTATTAGAGGATTTAAAAAGTGCGGTGTTAGTACTGATCTCTTTGTTTGCTGCAGGTTACTACTATGAGCTGGATGACTCGTATGATGAGAGTGATGAGGAGGAGGTGAGAGCCCATCTCAGGAGAGTAGCAGAGCAGCCCCCACTCAAACTGGATGACTCCACAGAGGTGAAACACCTGCCAACTACTACACGTTCTGTGCTTTCCTTGATAAAGTCACACACAAGCACGTATGACAAAGCATTGCACTAAGATTTTATTTATTTTTTCCTCTCTGCACAGAAGTTGGACTTCCTGGGAGTGTTTGGCCTGACTACAGTGGGCCGGCGAGATGAGCTGGTGCAGCAGAAGAGAAGGAAGAGGAGGAGGATGCTCAGGGAGCGCAGCCCCTCACCACCTGTCTCGCACTCGAAACGCACTCCTCCTCCTCCTCCTACACCCCAACTCAGCACGCGCTTCACCCCCGAGGAGATGGACCGAGCACCAGAGCTGGAGGATAAGAAGCGGTTCCTCACCATGTTCAGATTGTCCCATGTCACTATACAGCAGAGGAGAGGTAAAGGAATAAGTGGTGATACACAGATTAATTCCAGACTATGAGCAGGTACTCTATGCCACACTTTTAATTTACTTAGTCATGTTTAAACCCTGGGTAAATATAGGTGATTCTGTCTAACAATTACTCTAAATACGGTTCTTTAGCGTTGCTTACCAACTGTTTTGTTTAATTATGTTTCAAGAACTACATTAATTAGTGCAAGACTTAACTGTGCATAACAATCCCTCTTAGCTATTCTTAATTGAATAAACCATGACTCCCTTATTAGTTAAGTAAAGCATTTGTGTGCCCAGGAAGCTAACTCCATTGCCTTCAAAGGTAAAACATCAGAATTAAGTCAAGGAAATTGTTTTTACTGGCATTGATATATATATACTTGAACATTATCTCAAGGTATAGCAGAGCTTCAGCAAGCTAGTTACAAACTACTACATCACAGAACTGACCCACTGGCCTTTACATGCCATGCAAACATCCCCATCCATTGCTCATATCATATCTCTTCTCTTTGACATCTCATTTCAACAGAGTAAAGAAGACTTATTGCATGCTCGTTTAGCTTTTAGAAAATAGCAGGCTGTAGAGCCAACTGAGAATGACTGCTGACACGTCACGTCAGCTGAGCTCTGTGAACTGTGTTCTCATTAACATGTTGACTCAAGCCTTGGAGGAAATCATAAAGGGGTCAAACAATGAACACGTCAACCTCAAACCCCTGTATTATATGCAGCATATGTTAAACACTGGATGCATATTGTAATGCTTTACATTGTCCTAGATAGAAAGGTGTCGGGGTTTTGTTTGTAGACACTTGCAGTTACACACACACACACACACACACACACACACACACACACTGACGAAGAATTGGGAGTGGCAGCAGTGGGCTTACAGTGATTTTAGTCTAATCCTCTTGATATGCTGTTTGCAGCCTCCCATGCTGTCAGACCACACCCAACCTCCTTTTTACACACACACACACACACGTGAAGAAGTAGGTGCTTATGAAATTGTGAATAAGATGCACACAGACAGGACTAATGCTACAAAGCTTTACACATTATGTATTTTTTTCTGTCTCTTAGATAATGAAAGGGTGGTGGAGTTGCTTCAGGCCATTAAAGAAAAGAATGTAACCTTGGATACCATAAGACATGCCCCTCATCCGCTGTGTAAAAGCCCTCCAGCACAGATCTCTGGTGAGACACATGCTAATGAACATAAACATGCACACTTTCTCATCCCTGATGTATCGGGTTAAAGTGGGATTTCTTTACTTGTACAATGTACCCGGATGGGAGATGCATCTAAAACACCCACGCTGTAGTAATGTGGATCTTGACCTCATCATGACTAACACATATACAAATGATTGCAGATTCTGCATTGGCCCAGCCTCCCTCTGAATCAGAAGACCACCACAGTGTCAGACCACATAGCCACTCCTCACATTGCCCAGCGTCCCCCAATGGCCATGCAAAACCCCTTGGGGACACATTAAGACCAAAGGAACCCCCTTCTCCAGCGGTCTACCCTGATAAAGCCCGGGGGCCCAGTGAGGGACCGATCTCCAAGAGGAGCTCCAGCCTGCTGAACTGCTTGCGGCCCCAAAACCCCCTGCAGGGTAAGGAGGGCCTTCACAGCGTCAATGGACGCACCAAACCCTGGGACAGCATCACTCCAGAGGAATTTGCCCAGCATTTCCACGAGTCTGTGCTTCAGTCCACCCAGAAGGCTCTGCAGAAACACAAAGGTGAGCCTCAGAAGCCACAGAGATAAGAGATTTGTCTGCGAGGGTGATTGATGGGCAACGGGACAGCATAGTGACTAGGCAGACCACATTTTAGCAATAAGATTGAAAAATAATGGTCCTGGCTACAGGTCAGCCAGGACCATTATTTTTCCAGTTAATCAAATGAATTATTTAGTCTGAAAATATCATGAAATGTCCATCAGACTTTCCCACAGCCCAGAGTGACGTCTTCAAATGGTATGCCTTGTCCAAGCAGTCCAAAACTTAAACGCTTGAGTAGCTCGAACCAGAAAATGTTTGGTGTTTCTGCGTGATAAATTAACTTCATTGATTCATCTATTATGAGTATTGTTGTTTATAGTTGTGTTGATCTGAAACGATTGGCTAATTGACATCAAATCAATCAGCAAATATTGATTATGATTAGAAAGTAATCAGCTGATAAACTCATATGGGTAAATAATGGTTATTTGTAGCCTTAGATTATTCAGCTAATCTTTTCATCTCTATTGAAAATAAAAGTGGATGAGATGCGACAACCCTCCCTTCTCTCCCGTCTTGTCCATCAGGTGGAGCCACGGGGATGTCGGAGTCGTCGCACCTCCAGGAGTCGTCTGTCCACTACAACATTCCAGAGCTTCAGAGCGCCCCTGGCCGGCCGCTGCAGCCGCAGTTACAATCTCACTCAAATGCACATTCATTTCCCCATTCGCTCTCACACTCTCACCCTCAGCCCAACGGGCAGCACTTCTCTGTAGCCCTACACCGGGAGGCCTCAGGGACGAGGGAGGAGCTGTCTGGTGCAGAGGACTCTGAGGAGGAAGAGGAGGAGGAAGAGGAGGCTCCTACTTCCAAGTGGCAGGGGATTGAATCGATATTTGAAGCCTATCAGGAATATGTTGAAGGTAAGCAGCCATGCTGATCATGCGATGATTTAACTGCTGCTGCTATTAAATCTCACAGCTCTGCCGGTTGTGTGGTTCTTCCATCTTAAATGTGAGTGTGAACACCTACATCTGTAAACATAATCAATATCTCACTGTATACAGTAGGTTCATAATTTTGTGTTTCCATTTATTCCCTGGAAAAACTGTGTTTTGAGAAAAACGTTTACATCTTTAAGTAGTGTGGCGTACAATCACATGTTGTCTGCTGGTTGAAGTCGATACAAATGAACAGACTTGATTTTTAACTATTGTAGTGTTCTGTCGTCACCAGAGGGTGGTATTCATCCATCCTACACAATAAATGTGTGATCAGGATTTGTTCCATTTGTACCAACTGTAAGTCAGGATAAGTTGAATAGCAATCTCATCATTCCGAGTCTTTTAAAACACTCAATTTCACTGGTGTGTTTAATTACCTTTAACCATGAAGACACATGCATCTGAAGAGACCTTTTTATTCCTGTGTTGCTTGCTGCTTGTAGCATCTGCGGTTTAGATAGGACATTGTATGGATTCTGTAAAAAAGGTGAATTTTTTTTTCCACTAACCTACAACTCTATTCTTTTTTTCTTCACCATTTTCTCTTATTCGGTGTGGTCCTTCAGAGCAAAGTTTGGAGCGGCAAGTGTTGCAGAACCAGTGTCGAAGACTAGAAGCTCAGAACTACAACCTCAGTCTAACTGCTGAGCAGCTGTCTCACAGCATGGGGGTAAGATGCACACACACCGCTAGTGTTACTGTTCCTCCCAACACTTTTCATCATCTCTAAGCCCAAATTCAATAATCCTTGAAATGGAGGCCTGATGAGGGATCAAATATCTCAGTTTGTGACATAAATGACAGCAATCCAACTAATCACTGTGCTCTTAATTATTCTCACATTGTGGTTCTGCTTTATTTCTGCCCACTCTTGTATCGATGTCATATAACTGAACTCACATCCTCATTGTTGTGATTTTGTGTAAATATTATATTTTCTGTCTCCCCTCTCTGCTTACCCTCGTCGCGTAGGAGCTGATGTCCCAGAGACAGAAGCTGGCAGTGGAAAGGGAGAAGCTACAAGCAGAGCTGGAGCACTTCAGGAAGTGTTTGACGCTGCCACAGACAAACTGGCCAAGAGGAGGCCATTACAAGGGCTACCCTCCCAGGTGACCCCAACATGCCAACCTGATGGCCCCCAGGACCCCGGCCACCTCCCCTTTCAGACTGACATCGAGTTTATTTTTCAGGGCCTGGTCCACATGGCTCCATGGAGAATATGGCTGGCTAGATCAGATGAATGAATGAATGAATGAATGAATGAATGAATGAATGAATGAATGGAGTGAATGGATAGATGGATGATACAGGACCATACAGTGAAGGACAGGCAGTCTTTGGATTATGGCCAGCCAGGGACTGTGCCACGAGCCACTAACCCGTGCCAATGTAGCCAACCCCCCGAGATGAGCGAGAGTTTGGGGCAGGAGTACCTGAAGATCAACACAAATACACATACATGCACCTGCTTTTCACCGTCTTCAGTCCCTGCTGCTCTACTGTTCGGTCCCTGCATCCCTCACCGCCACAGCTACACAGACAATCCTGCCAATGAGGGAGCAACTACCCCAGGAGGGGTGTCGTCAAGAGACTCGGAATGCTTCGCTCCAAAGGCTTCTGGCCAGTCGGGACTGATTTTATCACAGTGGCCACATGAGCTTTTGAACTGGAAATGCACTTAAGAATAAAAGCTGAAGAACTACCTGGTGGGTACCGTGTTGCAACAAAGAACTGTTCAAATTAGGAAAGACCTTAGAAAATGCACATTTTTGGAAAGAATTAAGGAAATGTTTTATTTCGAAATAGAAAATTTGAGAATAAGAATTTTAAAAGGTGCTTCAGCCTTGTATTGTATATAATATGAAGACTTAAAAGAATTTTTGTATGTTTTTATTACTTTAATCATTGTTCTTTTAAAAGACAAAGCCTGCCATTTTTATATGTTTATGCTTTTTTGGGTTGGAAAAGAAAGCCTTGCTTTTAGTGTTTGTACTGCTGCTGGCCAGAACAGCTCATTTAGAGACATTTAACAGAGTGAGCGAGAAAACAGGATATACACTCCTCCTCTTACACTCTCCTGGCACCGCGTAGCTGAGACCCAGCCACGGCCACCTCATCTGGAGTCTGAGCTCAGCAAAGCTTACTTAGAGGTCGTGAGACATGGCACCTACCCTCTCATCTCCCTTTCCTTCACAGCAACACGTGTCTCTTTGTTTTAATGCACATTTCAACATCTCCTCTGCTCAGCTTCATCTGCTTGTGATATTCTCATACAGAAACTAGTTGAGACCCATAGTGACATCATTTTTGTTTTGTTTTTTTTGCTTTGGTCACTTGACCTACTTGATTATTTTGTAAAGACATGAAGAGTCTCTTAAGCAGCCAGCTGATGAAACTGGTTCTTGATGCTTTATCCAACCATTGGACCTTTCACTTTGTATGACATTATATAGCATTAGGCTTAAACAATGACTGTTTGCAAAATGTTACGGCTTACAAGATCCCCTATCAGCAGCCATGAGCGAGGACCTAGTGCCAAAATCAAAAACGGTAGCATTTTGGATTCATTTTAAACTGAGTTGCAATTAGGTAGCCAAACATTCAAACCAGAGTGGCCATCTTCCACTGCTTAATACCTTTGACCCCAACTCGTATCCGTGCTGCATTTACCCATTTATAGGACTCTAACTATCCAAAGTTGCCAACATGTTATAAATAACAGACTGGAAATCACAAAAAAAGTAGATTCAAACTGGTACATGTAAAATCAGATAGGTTTAATTTACCTGGCCTCATACCTGTTTACAGCCTCCGCCTGCCCTTCATCCTCCTCGTCAGCCTGAGATTCAGTTGCATGTGTAACGCCGACCTTCCACCCTGTAATTCGTGTTGCCTCAGCCTTACTGTTGTATGAGTGATTGGAGACCATCTACGAGGTGCATAGGTCATTATTTTGAATTTAAAAAGGTTTTACACAAGCTGCACAAGTTATGGGGGTTGGATGGTTGGTGTGAAAAGGGTGGGGGTATCAGTATTTCAAAGTAAAAGACTTAACTTTGTATAACTAATAACTTTGAAAATGTGCAAAAAGTTGATTTATAAAATAAGACTGAAGCACAACTACCCCCCCTACATACAGTAAATTAATTACAAGTGCCTCAAGAATTTGGGAGCATGTGAATGAGTTGCAGTCCATATGATGGACGTTCTACATATAACATCAGTGATCAGGGACTTTACATTTTACATTGAAGCGTCTACTGTATGTCTCACACCTTACAAATATGTGCATGTCAAGAACCGACCCAGAATTCCTTTTATCTAAATGCATATCCGAGAATTGGTTTAATCATGTGACCTTTTTATAAACGAGGCCCAAGCCCTGCTCGGAGGATCAGGTGGATAGAGTGTAGTCTGTCATTTTTACAGAGCAGAAGAGAGCCAAGAGCGCAGCCTACAGGTTAATGAGGGAGTACGCATGCTGAGGTAAGCTGCCAATGACCTGGGGAGGAAGGTGCAGTACAGTGAGCCCCTTACCCAGCCTCCCCGTCTCCAACCCACGCACGCCCATGCAATAGCCCCATTACTCAGTGGAGGATGTCTAGATGCTGTGAAATCCTGTTTTTAAAATGTACTTGTTTGAATTCATTGTAATGTAATATATTCTTTGTTGAATGTAGTAATTAGGTATTTATGAATATATGGCTGTGATTTCAGACAAAAAAGAAAATAAAATATTTCAAAAATGTTACGTATCAACCTTAGTCCGTTTGTGGGTGCTGGTAGGTCGGCAATTTCACGGGAGGGCGGAGCACTAAAATCAAACATGCACGTAGTAATTAAAATGACTGATGCTCTGGACCCTTCCCGGCAAAGACTTAACATTTCATAAACGTTACCGTTTTCAAAAGATTTGTATTGTACCTCATCACTATGACTGGACTCGAAAGCTTAGTGGAAGGTAGCCATTTCTTTCATCCTAAAATTCACTCACAGTTGTGTGCGACTCAGTTTTATACATTTCAATGTTTCGTATTCATACGTTGTCTTTATGGACTCATCTGCAAATTATTTGTTTCCTCTGTCAAAGTGAAAAAACACCCATCGTCATTTTCCTGAGCTCAGTGACTTCTTCAAATGTCGTTTTGTCCAGTCAACAGTTCCAAATTCAAAGAATTCCAGTTTAAAACTACATAAAAGCGAGAAAAGCAGAAACCACTCGCACTGATGGAGCTTAAAGCAGCAGCTCAACAATCACCATTTTTGCTTTAAGACTGGGTCAAACTAATTAATTATATAAAGATAGTTGTTTGATTTTCTGTTGCTCAACTAATCGCTTAGTCGACTAATCATTTTAGCTCTAACAAACATTGTAAGGGGAAAGAAAGCACGTACCTATAACCAAGACACACACAAATACATTTAGTCACTTATTGACATGTACAAAAATCATGGCAGTTTTAAACTACATGCTTTTAATATATACAATATAATGCAATTCTCCCTCAAAAAAGTACAATGTTAAAAAGGCAGAGTAAAACTCTGTTGGCTTCAATCAGCCTTTCACATGAATCTTGTGGATTCAATTTCTGAGAAAACAGTCTTGAGTAGTGAGGTCCAAGGCTTTAAACCCCAGTCTTCCCAAATCCTTGGGACAAAGATCCAAACCTGTTCAGCCAGCCTTGATGTTTGCGGATCAATAGTCCATGAACTGTCCCTTATTTGAACCAGTCTGCATATTGGATCGGAGTTTGTACATGCAGTTGAGAGAGTCCAGAAGGAACGCTCGTATGGTGTTGATCTCCATCAGGGTTAGGTTGTCCAGCTATAGAGGGAAGGAAGCAGAGTGAGACAGGCTCAGTTTCAAACAAGTAAAAAAAAAACCATCTTTCTCCAATGAGTGCTGTGAACGCTTGTGCTCGTATCTGCTGGATCTTAACATGGCAGTGAAACAGGAAGCAGCAGGGCCACAAGATCAGGGGATAAAAGGATAATCCCAATTACTTTGCGAGACACTGTCACCATGGCTGTTAATCCTGTTCTGAGGTTCAAGTTTACCGGATGAATCTTCAGAGTTTTTCATCACTTCAAGATGCAGTCCAAAACCAAAACAGTCACTTTACTAACGCAGCAGAGTAAGAAAACCAGCACATGTCCAAAAAACACTTTAAGTAGTAATTAAAAAGAAACTTGATTCAAGATACTTGTTAAATAATTGTCTGTCAGTCGACTAATCAGTGTCAGTTCCACAGTATCCTATTAGCAGCCTGTGGAAACTAAATGCTCAGTGTGTGAATCTTCGTCATTGGTTTTACCTTGGCATGAGCCTCCAGCTGACTGATGAAGCTGTCGGCGGAGAGGCGGAGTTTGGCAATACGCGTGTCCCAGATGTCTTTGACCAACGTGCGGATCTCGTCTGCTTTAGGGATGTTGTCTGACGCGCTACAGAGACGACACGTGAGGCCGAGAACAACGCGCTCAGAAAATAAGGAAGCATTTTTACACACTGTTTAATCACCATAAAACACCACGAGCACAAAAAGGATGGAAGGCAACATTTCTGTGTGTGGATTACGTTTATATGTCTCACTAGTTCAGCAGCAGTTTGGTCAGCTCCATGTAGTAAGGACTGGGAACAGGCGCAAAGGTATCCTCTTTCCTCTCCAGGTCACGAATCTCCTCCAGTTTCTCTGCACAGGATCGACAGCAGCCAAGTCACATTGCCAGAAAGAAGAAACCAGCATACATGTCAATATCTCTCAGATGAACCAGTCATAGAAGATCCAATTCCAGTATTTTCAGCTTCCGGTGCTAAATATTTTCAGGTTCTCTTTGTCTGCATTGCTGGCTTTTGTGCTGTGGCTCAACAAGGGCAAGTGATGTAGGAAAGGAAATCCGTGCTTAAAGCACATGGCTGGCAAAACCTGTATATATTTTTCGTGTGCAATGAACGGATCCTACAAACACTATTAAAAACTGAGCATTACACATTAAACTGTCCTGCTGCTGTAAATACTCACCAGCACGGGTGGAGACAGTCAATCCAATGCACCATTTACACCTTTCTGAGCCGGAGCACAGTATATCTGCCTTTATAACTTTACTTGTCAATGTGAAAGCTGTGAAGCAGGTTTGACCTCTTCAAACTGATGAACACACACGTGGCTTGGTTGGAAAGCACGAATCCAACCACCACAAAGAGGTCTGTCGCGAATTCTAGTGGAGATCCCAGAGTTTCCAACATTACTAGATGTATTTAGGTCGCATTTTGGGTAAATGTGTAAAGAAAAAAAAAAAGATTGGAAAACATCTTACCAACATCCATCCACGCAGGAGGAACAATCCTGCACTTCTGCCTCTGTTTCAGGTTGAGGGCCAGCCACACAGGAACGTCCACCGGCAGTCCGGGGTTGAAGGGACCCAGGTCGCCCTGAGGACAAGAACGACACACGTTTTATCGCACGAAACGTTGCAGTGCGAGACTCCCCATCTTTATTAGCGTGCAAACATGAGCGTTGTGCGATTATAGCTGGTGACGTGGTGTCATGTATTGACGTTATACAGCAACGTTACACATGAAAACCTGACCGTCCATCATTAGACTGTAAGGTCTGATATATTCTGACGTGAGCTAATGTGGCTAACGTCGTGCGAGTTATCAGTATCCGGCCAAAAGCCAACTATTACACCGTGTAAAATAACTTCTTGGCAAATGCTACTGACTTGCTTACCCCGATCAAATATATCTTGTCTAGACTGAAATTTGGTATTATCTCCACCATCTCCTTCTCGGCGAGGAACTCCACCTCCGAGGGATCCATGGCTGTCTGGTCTACTCGGGATGGTTTGTTTGAGTTCCACAAAACTTTACCGTCACATCTACACTGCTAACAGTTCCCGCGCTGCATGGACCGACAAGGAATACTAAGGATAAGACAGCTTCGTCATCAACACAAGACGTATTGCGGAACACTTTTGTTCACTTTGACAACCTCGGTGTCTTTCTATGTAATCTCCCGCACTCGTCTTATCTGAAACTTTGTAAATTATAGTTTGAAGGCTGTTTACTGACTCGTTACGGGCTGGTTGGGCATGACGACACTGACCTATCCTTGATTAGTAGCTTTGTCTGGCCCGGAAGGAAGAAGGGTGTCATGTGACAGCAGCAACAGTTGCAGATAAGCGCCACTAGGTGGCAATATTTACCACGAGGAGGACGCCACTGACCCACCAAACAGGAACGTTCTCCACGAGAGGGTTTAATCTGCCATTCTTGCACTTGTTACATCAGTTTTAGTATTGTTTGCGGTATTTCATACTCTGACAAATTTGCCTTTGATACGGTTTGAAGTCCCTTAGCCGAAGCCATACATTAAGCACTTTAGATCCTTAAGATAACAAAAACACAGCTACAATTATCTTTTGTGATTTTACGCTTTGCGTATATGAAATGTACCGATTAAGAGCAACAGATTTGCAATAAAACAGATACAATTTTCTTAATTTATCGTTGGTATAATTAACGTTACTGCAGGTGTACATGTGACGGAGACTCGTTTTGAATTTCCCGGACGTGACGTCACTGTCAACGCTGATTGTTTATTGGCTGAGCGTACGGAAACGCGACGTCCACACGGAAAAGCCAAGGAACAAGACGACAAGCACCGCATACGTAAATACTCGTCGCCAAACCGAGTTTAGAGTTAAAGTGAACTTGACTGCTACAAAAAGAGCAGCGAGGTTAACCACACTGTTAACAGAACGCTGGTTACCGTTGAGCTGTTAGTCTGTTCGGCGTTTTCTTACGTGTCTTTGCCGCCGGGACGTAACAGGATGTACAGTCGGCAGCAGGAAGACGGTCTTTTTAAAAAAAACAAAAAAAATAGTTAGGTTTTTGGGGCTGGATACTGCTGGCAAACATTAAAACTCAGTACTAATTTTAAGATGTTATTTGTTTTAAATGATACGGTAACCGTGGCTACCTGCTGCATCATTGAACTTACACAGTGAAGCTGTGTGTGTATCAGTTGTTGGTTAATCTTTGTTTTAGTGGTAATCGCTATTAAAACAGGTGAGAACCGCGGCTCGTCGGTGTCTCCAGATCTACACTTTGAAAAGCATTGCTTTGCACAACATTATACGTTGTATCATCAAGGTATTAATTGTAAATGACTGATCATCATAATTAAATTTGACTTGCAGGCAGAGGAGGAGAGAATGAACAGAGTAAAGGAAGAAGAGAGAATGGCTTCACTGCTGGCCCGCATTGACTATGAGACTCAAAGAGAAGATAAAATTAAGCAGCATATAAAAGAGACCAAGTAAGCACACTCACTTCATTGCCTTGACTTGCTGTACATTCTGGGTCAGTATACAAATACAACACTTTTTTTGCTTTTGTGTCGTCTTTCTCTGCATTGCTCTCGTCATTGCTTGTGTTAAATTTGTTTGAATTGAAGTCTGAATACTTTTCAGAACGAAGCTTCGAGAGTTGGAGTTAAAGCTGAATATTGCATATCTGAAAAAGCAGAGAACTATACAGGGTCCTATGCAACGATCTATGAGGTTTGAGACGATGGTGAGCACTGTCCTCGAATGTGAACCATTGGTTGTAAAAGGTGGAGCCTGTTCTGCAAAATATCTTACAGCAGATGTTTTTCTGTGGTTAATAGCCAACAGGCAGAGATCCAATGTTATTAGATATAGACAGTGCTGTAAGGAACTATTCACTATGTACAGTTTGCTGATGCATCAAGGCCCATATTTATCCAAGTGCTTAGAATTACACTCAATATAGAAGTTTAATAAAAGGTTCGTATTCCTCCTAATAAGGAACTTTTAAATTTGAGTCTTTCATTTCACATGGAAATTATTAATACATATGTCTTTTGTTCTGACAGCGTGAGGAGGCAGACTTTGCTCGCAAGATGAAGAGCGAATGTGAGCAGACAGCCAGTG
Organism: Gadopsis marmoratus; assembly: GCA_036023855.1. Lineage (NCBI taxonomy): Eukaryota > Metazoa > Chordata > Actinopteri > Centrarchiformes > Percichthyidae > Gadopsis > Gadopsis marmoratus. The sequence goes on from JAVQJF010008214.1 coordinate 75,594, forward strand.
AGCAGCATGGAACCACCAGTTTAATATTTAATAATGCAGTGCATTTTATAATGTTATGGTTTTAAGTAAAATATTAACTGGAAAAGTAACTGGTGTATACACCTGGCAAATAAATGTGGAGTTAAAAGTACAATATTTCTCTCTGAAATATGAATCAATGGAAATTAACAAGTGTCATTGAAAGTTCCTTTGAAGGTCAATTAAAGCAGTCGTTGCTTGCGGCTTTATCATCTTCCTGCACATCAGATGGGGTTTTAGATCTCTGCGATGAGTCAGTGGGTAATTCAGAGAGAAGCTCCCTGTCTCAGGGATTGTTCCTGAGCATGAGACCGGAGAACAACAAACAAAATCAGACTGAACCTGTGCATCAATGCACATGACACATGCAAAATGATTTAAAAATAATTGCACCGCCAGCCATACCTTGGCATTATTTCTAAAATATCGAACATATGATAATGTTGCTTTGGTTGCTGATATTTACTACTAATCCCCTCAACACTCATGTGTTTTGAGCCAATATCAACAAAAAAATATTTTATCAGATTTCCTTTACTCTTCTGTCCAAACTTCCAGTACCTAACTAGATGTAAACTATGTATTTATAAATACAGGAGATTCTTATTTGCCCTATAAAATATATATAGTTAAAGAATTAGCATAGTGTTACGTGACAAAAGGGATGGGATTGGTTATTGTTGTCTTTGCCCTGTCATTTTCTGAGTCTCTCTGAAAGTGATTACCACCTGCGCTGCTCCAGCAACACCTCCTGGGAGACGTGGGCCTGCTAATCACTCATGGAGAGGTTCAGCACAAACAGGAGAGAGAAGATCGATCGATCGATCAAAAGACACACTGACGGTGACTGAGAGAGAATGAGAGCGAGAGGAAAACCTGCCACATGTAAAAGCTGCTGGATGGCCAGCGGTGCTGAGAAACACTGAACCTTACGAACACTTGTGTTTTGCCGGATCTAGAGAGACTGTGGTTTTTGAGCTGTGTGATCTGTGGTAGGAGGTTAATGGATTAGGTAAGGCAGGGGTACCCTATACATCGCACCCACGTAGGAAATCATTTTGTTATTCACACTAGCTAAGTGGGTGTTGCCACCCGTGTACAGTTTTGTATTCCCTTTATTATACAGGTTAAGTAGTTTTTCTGTTCTTTGTGTGGGGTAGGGCTTAGTGAGGGGTGTTTGTTATGTTTAGTTCCTTTGGCATCCACCTGAGTCCCTCCTCTTCAACCTCTGGTTGTTTCACCATTGTAAATAGTCACTCTATAAAACTGGTAATAAAACACATTTCTTTATTGCCACTTGTGACTCGGCGGTCTTGTGTATGTTTCCGTCCCGGTTTACTCTTGACCATACAGAGGGATGTAACAATAGTCATCCTTTTTAAATATCAGAAATCATTATTCATGTACCTTGACAGATTCCAGACCGCTCAGTATCAATTGTTTCAACTTGATTGTAGCTCATTTTGTATTTCTTGAGCGAGGACAGTGCTTGGTTCTGATCATGATCCCTGGTTTCAAGTCAGGTTTTTGATTTGCTTTACTCAGAAAGATGAAGACATTTGTCAATGATTTCCCAGAAAACCCTACAGAATATACATGCTCACATTCTCTGGTGATTTATTGATGCAATTGAAATTCTTCATGCTGTCCACTTAAAAGTACTAAAATAATGCAATTAAAGCTTTGATTCAATGGTGTTTTAGCCATTTGTTTCCTATTTCCATCAGACTATTTTGCAATGGTATCTTGATTTAAGATGTCTGTCTGACTTTGTTTGGGTTATTAAGTCACAAACATTGTGCACACTTTTTATTTTTATTTTTAGATATAATCTCTCCCAGCTGCTCCCATGATATTGAATGAAATGTAGTTTTATTAACTTGTCTTGTTTATTTGTGGAAAATCAAAAAAGGAGAATCTTTAGCTTCTTACTGAGAGCAAGGTCAGAATTCTGAGATTGAAGTCAGAATGTCAGAATTCTCTCCAAACCATCTAATTCGTGGCCCTAATCCTCTTCCGTATAACAGGATGTACAACCAGCAGCAGCGGTAAATGTCTCAGCGTCAGAGTCGGGAGCAGCACCGGCAGCAGGAGGCCATGCATGTGGACAGAGAGCGGCAGCTGCACACCAGTCTGCGGGACCAGGACAGCTTTGGGAGGAGGAGATACCTGCAACAGGTGCAGCAGGACCTCGAGGACATGCAAATGGAGAGCGCTGTGCTGAAGGTATGACTTTCTGTTGAGCAGGTGATGTCAAACCAACAAAATGGAAGCATTAAGAAAATGACCCCACATTTACAAAGTATACGTGTGTGTGTACATATAAACACACAAATGATGTACAAGATAATTCAATAATTGTAGTGAAAAGAAATAAAGCAGTAGTGGACATGTTTGTTTTTTTAAAACAGCTAGTGTGATGATCAAATTAAAGGAGCTATACAAAGTATTCCATTTAACCAAGTCAATTCCAGAACATTTTTATAACTTTGCACTGAACCTTCTGTTACTGTGCCAGTGTACTATAGAGGTGCGACAGATTGTGTTTCTAGATTAGAACTTTGTAGCCTGATAGACTGAACTTCCCTAAATGTATCAGTTGTTATTTTTGTTTTATTGGTAATCACTATTAAGACAGGTGAAAACCATGTCTCTGTGGTGCCTCCAGATCTAGGCTTTGAAAGCATTGCTTTACACAATATTACATTGTATTATCAAGGTTTTAATTGTAAATTACCTTGTATGTAGATAATCATAACAATTTTCCTTGCAGGCAGAGGAGAGAATGAACAGAATAAATCAACTTGATCAAGAAGAGACTAGAATAACTAAAGAGCTGGCCCGCATCGACTATGAGACTCAAAGACGAGAGAAAATGAAGCAGTATATAAAAGAGACCAAGTAAGCACACTCACTCCATTGCCTTGACTTGCTGTACGTTCTGGGTCAATATACAAATACAACACTTTTTTTGCTTTGTGTCTTTCTCTGCATTGCTCTCTTCATTGCTTGTGTTAAATTTGAATTGAAGTCTGAATACTTTTCAGAATGGAGCTTCGAGAGATGGAGTCACAGCTGAAGTCTGTACAGCGGAATAAGAAGAGACTTGAACAGATTGTTATGCAAAAAGTTATGAGGTTTGAGACGATGGTGAGCACTGACCTCAAATCTTTATTTAAATGTCCAATATTATAAAAATAGTATTTTATATATTGGTTATTAGGGCTGTAAATAATGATTACAAGAAGTAATTATCGAGTAATTTGTCAATTTCTTAAGTAGTCGTTTGGTCTATAAAATGTCAGTGAAAAATGGCCATTACATGTGTGAAGGTAAAGTCTTTTGACCTGTCCAAACCCCAAAGATAATTAACAATCATATAAGACAGAGAAAAGCCCACAGTAGTCCACGGCTTTTCAGCCCCACGGAACACATCTATAACCTGGTGAATCAGGGATTGGGTATAGGTGTGGTCATCACTGAATCACCCCACATCCTATTCCACCACAGGCCTCTACCTCTTCTACCAGCTCCCCACACATAGAAAATGTGTAATTTCTCAATCAGATAAAATGATCTATGTCATACTGTAAAGAGGCTTTGTAACTTACTGTTCAAGTTGCCTGTTTGACATAAGAGTTCATAACTTTCTTTTGTGCAGAATCGGTGTGTGAAATTGTCTATTGATTTTGAAAGTCCAGTTCGACAACGGAGAGGTGGGTAAAAAAAACAACTTATACCACCTGTATACACCATCTGTGTGAAAATCATTCGAGATTAAGTACTGCTCTGATTTTTTTTTTGTTTTGTTGGTGATGAATTTGTGACTTATTGCATGTTAAGGTTAGAATTACTGTCTATATTTTCTTTACATAGTGAGTCAGAGAGATGCACCATCCACAACCCAGAGAGAACACCGTGAGAGACACTGTGACGATGGGATAGAATTACATGGACAGCGAGAACCAAATGAAGCTACTAATCACTTTGCAGATTTCATGTACAGTTATATGTATTAAGGTTTTCACATAATATTTATGTTTTATGTTGGCCCATTTTGTTAGGGAATGTATATTTTATCCTCATCTAATTTACAGTCCCATTGGTTTTGAAGAAGATGAAGCCATTGAGGAGGCCATCAGACGCAGTCTTTTAGAAGAGTCTGCACAGGATTCAAGGTATACTTGCATAGCTCATATTTAAATTTAACTTAAGTGTTGTGCCGCTCAAAGTGAGACATGGTCAGTTTGGCATTCATTTGTATTGATAATATCTTTGATTCATGATCCTTTTGTTTTGAAGGTTTGCAAAAACTTTGAGCAAAGAAGAAATGACAGGAATTGTAACGGCGCACAGTAAGAAGGTTGTCACAACAGCCTACAGACCGATCTACATCAGCCGAGGGAACGTGTGGACAACTGCCCTCCGACAGTTTAGTAGACGTAGATTCGCTCAGAGTACCGACACACTGTCTGTCACCTTTGCCAGTAACGAAGACACCAAAGAATTAGCAGAAGACCTCGGCGGGCCCAGGCGAGAATTCCTCCGTCTACTTGTAAAAGCTATCTACAAAGAGAGTGGAGCATTTGAAGGTAACCTCTTTTTTCTTTTTGCATTATGTAGTACATGTTAAATGTACTATTGTGTTGTGTGTTACAATGTTTGTTTTCCGGGTAAATTGCCCTCTAAAAGTTTGGTAACATACATAAGTATAAGTCTTGATTATGGAAAACCCACTGAGATTCTTAGTTTGTTTCTATTCCAAAAAAATATGTTATAGGTCAATGGTATTCAGATTCTGGTTACGGTATCTTGAATGATTATTTTTATCTTTAATTTCTAACCTCAATAGTTTTTTGTATTTGTCTCCTAGAGTCTCCAAATGGGTTCATTCCAAGAATGAACATTTCTCATGTGCAGAATGGGGTGTACCGCACTATTGGGCAGATGATTTCTACTATCATAGTTCAGGGTGGTGAACCTCCAGCCCTCCTCTCTCCTCTTGTAGTGGACTACCTTCTGACAGGAAACATCTTTCAGGTGAATGTCACTCCAGATGACGTAGCGGACATAGAACTGAGAGATGTCCTGAAGAAGGTATGATATGGGTGTGATGATCACATTTTTTTTTGGCTTCAAACCCAATTTCTGAGGCATTTAATTTAACTAAATTCATCTTTCTTATCCTTGTTTTTCCATTATGTACCTTGAGGTTGATCAATCAGTATCCAAGGATGAGCTGGAGCAAGCAGTGGAATGCTGTGACTCATGGAGATACCAAATCGAAGGTCTTCCAAACCCAGTCAGCATGGACAACAAAGATGCATTTGTGCGGAATGTGATACTTTTTCATGTCCTCATTCAACGACAGAGCTGCTATGATCAGTTAGTCGAGGGTTTGAAGTACTACGGGGTAAGTTTAGACTTAAATGTAACTATTATTGCATTCTAGAGTACAACGGATGGTGAATTGCTTGTGCATGATTTTAGAGTGCACTGGAAGGCTGTTCAGTCTTATTAAACAGTGTGAAATATATACAGACTCTCTATCTTTGGGTGTTTGTGGGAGTGTAGGTTTGTAAGCTCTGCAGATGTGAAAAGCCAGCTGGCAAGCTGTACCGAAGTAAACCCCACACCTTTAACACTTTAATGCAAACCTTAAACTGCCTCTTGATTCATTTCTTTTTTTCCTCTTCAAATAAGCCCTTAATCCCCTGGTATTTCTCAAACTATTGGTATTTGATATATTTACCAAGTCAAAATGTAAAAAGAAATCTTTTTTTAGGTAAAGGTTTTATTGGGTCACTAGAAACTCTTGTTAGTAGAGTAGTATTTATGTCTAATGTTTTGTAAAGGTTACATGAAATTATTTAAATTTGTAGGGCAATCTTTGTTAGATAATGGGACCCCTAGCTATGTAGGAGAAATGTTTGGCAAAAATAACATGTATTCAAGGGTTAAGCTTCTAATGTAGTCTTTGTTATTTTCCCAGGTTCTACCTCTCCTGAAAGACTACCCTTGCATTAGGGTCCTTCTTGATATGCCTGAAAAACCCAGTGATGTCACGGCAGATGTTGTGGCTGCCCTCCTGAAACCCAACTACTCTGTTCTGGGAAGTAACAGAAGACCAAGAGAGGAGTTAATGGTGGTTAAGTTCAGAGAGTTTCTCCAATGTGTACAAGGTAAATTGATATGTTAATGAAATATGGCTGAAAAATAAGCTTGTCCTTCATAAGCTCTAAGTTTACTTAATAAATAAACGTCATACTACTATGCAGCCTGTAGTGGTCTGCCTGCTATCAATTGAATTTCTCTCTAAAATAATTAAATAATATTGGAGATTACAGAATAAACCTTTTGATGATCACAGGGTTCCAGGTCATTTTAATAGGTTAAAGGCCTACCCTATCATACAGAAGACTATTTCAACAAAAAGTGATTGAGTTGAGTTGAGCTAGAGGACATAGATCGTATAACACTTTATTAAATAGGGATCAGATCTAACCGGGTGTATATATTTGACTTCCTGTATATTCTTGGAAGGCTGCTGGAAACTACTTGACTGCAGCTCCGTTGGATATTGATTGCTGTCTATGTCACAGTACAACTTATGACTGCAGTAGAATAGTGTGTGTGTGTGTGTGTGTGTGTGTGTGTTAAATGTTTGTCCTGCTTTATTTCTACGTTATTCTATGTTTATGATAATTACAATGTAACTTCACTGTGTAATCTGTGACAAATGTACTTCAAGATATTTAACAATTATGTTTTGTACATAGACTTGTAATGTATTTTCTATTGTGTTGTACCTTTTTCACTCTTGTAGAGAAGGAGATTGGGCAACATCTTAATGCCAGGAACCTCACTGAGGCAGAAAAGGCGTTTATCCTGACATTGAATCCTGGACACATCCTAGCCTTTGCAACAGGAAGCAGCCAAGTTCCTGCGATTGGATTTTTTCCCAGTCCAAAACTGACTTTTGTCCACGATGACACACAACACCTTCCCATTGCTCACACATGCTCAAATGAGCTTCAGATTGTTGTTAACAGGAATAATCTGGCAAATGATGATGAATTTGATTACTACTTTCTGGTGGCGCTCATGAATGGAGCTATTTTTAGTACAGTGTAGTAAACAAAGCAACAAAATGCTTGATTTGCATAGCTGTACGCAAGGACAATTCAAACACAATTTCACAAGTATTCAAATGAGAAACTCCATTAACAATTGATTAAGAGACAGCACACTGGAAAATAAATGAACAAGTGGGTGGTTTTGCACACACATTCAGTTTGTAACACAGGCTTTCTGTTTAATTATCAAGCCCAAGCACCGAAAACCTGATAACATCAGGGTTATTATTTCTCAAGACTTGACAAGGCTCACTTCATTACAAGTAGGCTCAGTGTGCTGCTTTATATTGAAGTGAATACAGCAACATTTAACATAAAAGAATATGAATACAAAAAATAACGTACCCCATACATATACTGTATAACAGATGTCTGATCAGACCCGCTTCTTCCGGGTCTCTGACATTTGTACAGTATTTTCACGTAAAAGTACAATATTTCTCTCTGAAATATAGTGGGAGTAGAAATATGAATCAGCATGGAAATATTGTAGGTCAACAATGAACTCCAGAGAGCTTAGACACTGGTATGTTTACTTTATTCTTAAAACATGTCTGACCTGTAATGTACACCTTTATTTTACTCCTTGCTATTGTTTTTGAGCTAATGTGATATGAGCGAGATTTGATTATACCATCACCAAAGGCTATACAACATACTGTACTAGAATAAGCCAATTCAACAACAATGTACACATGCAACATAAATACACACTTTGAACACTATGGCTCATTTTGTAGTTTTTTGTGATTTTTAGAAAAAAATTGATTTCTATCGAACATTTAACAAACAAACCTGAACATTTCAGCTTATGAATGAGAACTCTGTCAAGTGATGTGAAGGTAATTCATTCCCCTATATTGAACTATCATAGAAAGTTTTCAGTAGCCAGATTCAGTTAATATGCAGATACGCATAATTGAAGTCTATAAAACTAATATAATGTATTACGTAAATATAAGTTACAACTCTAAATAACCTGCATTACTAGGCCTAAAGCCTATTAGGAAACTTGATTATTTAGAGGAGATTAAGTTTAAGGTGTGTAATTGCTGTGACATGGCTACAGTAACGATGCCATTTCCCACTGCGATTTATAAACTACTTCACTATGTTATACATGTTTGAGCTCACATTATTCTCCATTCTACCTGTTTTACCATGTGACTGAGATTACAACCCTTTACTGGCCATTTTTCAGCTCTCTAGGGGGGGGGGGGGGGGGGGGGGGGGGGGGGGGGGGGGGGGGGGGGGGGGGGGGGGGGG
>JAVQJF010008224.1:0-19838 GCA_036023855.1 Gadopsis marmoratus
TGAGAGTTAGTGCCTACAAGTGGACAGACTCACACACACACACACACACACACACACACACACACACACACACACACACACACACACACACACACACACACACACACACACTTTCCCTATCACTTCACAATGGTGTTTACCTATAGTGTAAAGGATGAGATGACTGCACCCAAGTTTGGGGAATTACAGACTCAAAAGGACAACAAAGAATGGAAGGTTCTCAAATGAACATGCACCAGCAAACACATGCATATACATGCACACAATGTAGTCCAGCAGAGGTGTTGCTTGTACATTCCTGTCTTTGTTCAAAACACCTATACCCTTGCGGTGTGTCTCTGCAGTACTGTATCCTTAATTAGGCTATAAAATCAGCATCAAAATTGTTTAATGAAAGCCATTCACATGTACATAAAGTCCAGAGCATTAGAACTCTTATTCCCAAATGGGCCTATAATTATCTGGCTCGGTGCCAGGTCCCAGGCTTTAAGAGAAAGATACCGGTCAGCACTTAAATTAATCTTTTTCATACCAGTCTCTAATGAACAGAAAGTGCTCGAGTCAGGAGTTGCAGCCCCAGAAAACTAACAGCATGCATACACATGCACGTACACACAAATAGAGGGGCCTTAAACTGAACACTGGCTGGAAATGTTGCCTACTATAGAGCCTTTTCCATTGGTGAAAACATACACATCATCTATCACTATAGGAACCTAAAGGAGCTATAATATACCTTTTCTTCCATATAACATGACCTACTGTAGCATGTAATGTTCACATGTGTTGCTGCGCAATCTAAAAGTCAAACGGGCTCTGCTTACAAAAGCAGTTAGAAATATACAAAAAGGAAAAAAAACATGTTCTATTTGACTTCAGAACTATAGAACAAGAATACAACTTTCAGTGTTGAAACATTCTTACTCCTCCCTCTGCCTACACCTGCCAAATGTGTATGGTCTACAAGGAAATGCCCTTGAAACATTTACCATGTACCTTGTGAAAGAATACTGTTTTTCACACAAAAATTATATAGAGTGGGCAAAACGAGGGCATTCAAAAGGGTGGCTTAGCAGTTTGGACGCTGCCGGCATCCGCTTAAGCTTTGCACTAGCTTCCTCATGGAAATTCACCATGTGGCATCAAAGCCAAGGTATAAAATGAGGGCCCAAGCAACAAATGTGGTGTGTTTTAAGAGCGGAACATTTGAAATAGGTGCAGCGGGTGAATATTGCTTTTGACAGGTTTAAAACCTGGTTGTGCTCACTGGTTTGAGATGTAAAAAGGAGAGGGGGAAAAAAGGGCTTGCAGCGGCGCTCGTGTTCTGGGTGAAAAAATGGTCAGGAGCAGGAGCAGGAGAGAGTGGGAGATGGAATAAGCAGGACAAAAAAGGAGAGAGAGAGAGAAATAGAAAAGGAGAGCAGGAGGAGGAGGGGGGGGTGTTAAAATGTACGGTAATGATTTATCTAAGCATGCTTTTCTGCTGCACCCCAAATCTCACCGAAACTTTGATCCATGTGTAATTAAAACCAAACGTACGCCGGCAACAGTCTCCATTTCAGGATTGGGAGCTCTTCTCCTGTTCATGTGTGTGTGTGCGTGTGTTGGGATTCACATATGTTTCTGAGCGCTGGGCCCCCATCTGTTTTGGGAGTACATGTACAGTATAAACAGGACACTTTAGGGAGCACAGATTCATGTTGAAATACACATACGCGCTGACACACACACACACACACACAGATGGATGTATTGACTAATGCTATGCTGGAATGCTATTCAAAACGTGTTAACCCCCACCCCACCCCACCCCACCCGCTCCTTCAGGTCAAGCAAAGCAAAAACAAGTTAAGCGCTCATTTTCTCCCGGCAGCATTAACATACGGATGACTAAATAATGGACCCTGACTCTTGGTCTTCTGGTTTAAATTACAGCGCAGCCCTCTCCCCTTACACCCTGCAACCCCTCACCAACCATCCAACCCCCACTCAAAGAAAAACGATTAATCTTTTTTTTTTTTTTTGTCTCTCTGAATGTTTTACAGTTCTGTTACACTTATTAGCTGCTGGCAGGACGGAGAGTCTTAAATGAAAGCCAAATTGCTTTGGTCATGAGAAAGGAAATGAAAGCTCACTCCAGGGAGAGACTGTGTAGCCGTAGCATGCGTGTGTGTGTGAGTAACATACGTGTGTGTGACTAACGTATGTGTGTACAGGCCTTTTCACTATGAGATACTCCCAAGGTGAAATTTCATAAGCTGACTGCCTGCCTGCCTGGGATGTCCCTGTGCACGGGACAATGTGTGTGTGTGTCTGTGTTTGCGTGTGTGTGCGTTGCAGATATAAGCGCAGCAGCCTAATAGGAACAGTATGCTCATTTTGGAGAGATTAGGAGGAATGGACGGGTCTGTATCGAGAGACGTGATCTGGATATGAAGGCCAAAGGAGGGGGAAAAAGGACGGAGGAAGGGAGGGAGAGAGGTTTGACAGAAGGAGGGAGCGGTGCAAGAAAAGAGAAAAAGACATGGGTGGAGTGGAAGGAGGGAAGAAACCTGACCACCACAGCTGGAATCAGCATTTAACTAAAATGAAGAAATTTGACTGCGCCAGAAAAAAGACAGGTGACCAAAAAAACTAAAAAGACACACGAAACGTGAACACAAACTTAAAAAGTAACAAAAACTCAGGTCACAACAAGTTAAGAAAACAAGACAAAGCAGGTCAAAGATGAACAGACCTTGGCTGGAGGGACACTCCTTGACGTGGAACAGCTCGTGGAGGCTCAGTCCATCCTCGTCCCCTCCCAGGCCTTGCTGGTGCAGCTGGAGTTTCCTCAGTCCTTCGTTCTGCTGGTGGCGAGCTGAGCGGGCGTGCTGCACCAGGTTGAGGCGGGCCTTGGTGGAGTAGTCGCACAGTGTGCAGTAGTAGACACACGACTCCAGGCTGTACGCACTGTCCTGCTTCTGCAAGAGCTATGGAACAGGAGAGAGGAGAGCGCAGGTGTTAGATGGTGTTTCAAATTATTTCCTCTAAGCGTTTTCATCATAGCAGTGTTTTCAATAATCATGATACTACAAAGACATTTGGGTGAATTTCAATGCAACAAGTGACGCCTGTCTGTCAAATCTTTTTCTTAGTCTTTTTTGCACTTCGGGGCTATAAAGCTTTCCCTTCTACTCTACATACAGTTTGGTTCCAAAATGCCAACGGCCAGGAATCCCACTTCCTGGGCATCAACCAATCCAGCAGAAAGTCAGTGAGTAACACCTCAGTCCACAGATTACCCAATAATCTTTAGTATTAGAACGCCACAGTATCACATTAGTGCTAGTAGTGAGCAGTGCTACAAAAACCTACAATTGAGAGCAATGACTAAATCCTATGGACAAAAACCATTTTATTTAATAATTTCAAACAGAGAGAATACTATTAACACACTAACAGATGTTTGGACAGTACACATTCCAAATTAACTGGATATGTTTTGGGTGACATAAAGATTAAAGACGCACAAAGAGTCAGATAAGGGGTTGAGTTCAGAACACTATTTTTGTCTTTAACGTGCACATTGTCCAGCTCTGCTCATTGTTTGCAGCTGCAGGGGTTTCTCATTCAACGTGTGCTGTCAGTTGCAAGCCCTTAATTTCCAGTTGCCTCTTTAATGGCATAGCAGCCATGCAAAGCTACCCCCTACCTCGATGTGTGCGTGCGCACATACGCACACAAACGCACAGCCCCCATCCCACCTTGCCCTACTCCCATACACCCAGTCAAGCCAAGCATATCAAGTGTGCCTCTGTTGTTGCTGCCGGGCTAATGAACAATGCACAAAAACAAAAGACCAGGCCAAGCTTTTATTATCTGATCCTCTGCGGAGGGAGGGGAGGGAGGGAGAGAAAGACACAGAGAGGAAAAGAGTGCAAGGCAAAGAGACAGAGACACAGAGGTGGCTCACAAAGGTTAGTTTATGCTTTGTTAAGATTTATTCATACAGCCATGTGAGAAACAGGTGCAGGGTTCTATGCATGAATTAATACACATAATGGCGTGTGTGTGTGTGTGTGCGCACGTGTCTCTCATGGCTCCTATAGGAAGATGTTCCACTCTTGAAGCACATTAAAAGTTAGCAAGGTAATATTTTCTCCTGAGCATTGTTGCATCATGTTATATGGAGCAAGAAGAGAGAGATTTGAAAAATGTATGTGTGGGAGGAGTGTGTGTGAGAGTGAGGTGGAGGGGGGAGTGGGGCACAGTTGGCTGCAGGTGTGTGAGTTCTAGCCCCCCTCTTCCCTCCTCCTCCTTTGACAAACAGGGATTAGCAACATAGCTACAGCCGCTAACACATCTTTTCTTTCTCTCTCGCTCTCCCTCTTTCTTTCTTTTGTAGGAAATCTTACGAGGTTTTTCTCACGAGACGGTGGGACGTCCCCTCGCAGTCAGAGGCCCTTTCAGAAGTCTTAAGTTTTAATTAAGTCGGAGTTGTCAGAAGAAAGCTCCCCTAGTCCAGAGCTCAGGGCCATTAATTACAGCTATCTTTGTTTCTCTGTGAAAAGAGGCCTCCCTCGCTCTCTCTCTCTTTCATTGCTTCTTTTCTTTCTTCCCCTCCCTGCCTCGCAGGAGAACTGGGCTGCTGAGCCTTTCCGTGGAAACCACACACACACACGCTCACGGAAGCAAGCGCACATATATCACATGCGCATGCAAACATGTATACACATGAAGGTTTGAGTTCATGTCTTTTCATTGAAATACAAACTTTTCTAATTGCCTCGACTTCCTGTGGAGGGTTTTCCAGGCACATCCAACTGGTAAGAGACCCTGAGGTAGAACCAGAACACGCTGGTGAGATTATATCCCACATGGCTTGGGAACGCCTCGGGATCCCGCAGGAGGAGCTGGAAAATGTTGCTGAGGAGAGGGATGTCTGTAGTACCTTGCTCGGCCTGCTACGACCCAACCCCTGATAAGAGGCAGAAAATGAAGATGGATGGACTAATCGACTAGTTCTGGCCCTGCAATGGCCTTCGATATCCATGCCATGGATATATCCATATATACCCATACACAAAAGCCCATATACTTACATACTTCCCTATTGTCACTCATTCTGTCATTACTACTGCAGTATAAAAACAAGAATACGTTTCACTGCTGCATGGCATTTCTTCTATCTTGATCCAATTGTGTCTGGACTTTCATGACCACTCTGCTAGAGATGCTACTAAGAATTGAATGAAAAACTAGTAATCAAACAAGGCCTTTCTTTCCTCCAGTGACAACCTTCAGTATTACATTAACAACTGCCTCAGAAGAAAACAGCTCATTGGAAATGTGGCAAAGCGTGTGTTTTGTTAGTGAACGTTCACTTTCTATAGCAGAGGAGACAGGCATGTTTAGTTGAGAGTCTTATCAGGAGAGACGGGGGTTTCACCAGAATCATCCATGATAGTTTCCAGTGGCCTCTAATGGCATGGCCATTGAGGTAATTGCACATGTTCGAAATTAAAACTTTCATATAAATCAGCAGTGGCCGAAAGTCCTTCACATCCTTGTCCAATCTCCCAACTTATATTCTATTTGTTTTTAGTATAAGAGGCTTGGGCAGAGAGTAGCTGGATGATATACTTGGGGTTGAACTGGGCTGCCAGATAGGTTTAGGCCTAATATTAATTCTCTCCCCATCAGCACATTCCAGAGGGTTTGTTTAAGACCTAAACTAGAGGGCTGTCTGTCGCTCTCTGGCACTCCGCAGGCCTGAAATGCAGGCGGTCTGGTGATCACAGGCCAGAACATCCATGATTTATGAACTTTTAAAGGAGCACTTTGACTCCTGCCAGGCGTGGGCTGTGTAATGCATATTCAAACACACAAACACACTGTTCCTGCTCCTGGGTTTGCGCCCGTGTGTCTGCTTGAAATGTGTATGTAATTTATGCCGCGGCTGATTTGTGTGTGTCTGTGTGTGTGTATATATATATATATGTGCTGTACATACATTTGTGTCACACAAGCGTCTGTGTATGTGTGTGTTGCGTGCGCAAAAAAGGGCAAAAAGGCCCATCCCTGTCAATATGGCACCTCTCCAGAGTGCCTGGTGGTTAATTGTTGGGGATTAGTGTTTGGCAAACAACCAAATAAGCTAACACTCCCTGTGGGCCAATCAAAATCAGCTAAACAGTACTCCCTGGGCAGACCTAAACATGGCACAGACATCTCTGGATGGTAGAGGAGGCGCACATACACACCCCCTCCCACACACACAGAATGCAAATTATGACCCTCGGGACTTCCTGTTTACCTGTCAAAAACACAACATTGTCAGCCGTGTCAATGACACACACACACACACATACACACTAGAACTTGTATGAGGAGAGGGGAGGAGAGTCAATTTGACAGGTAAGGGAAGCTCCCTTGTGTAGTGGTTTGCTGCTGCTGCTGCTGTGTGTGTGTGTCAGTGTGTGTGGGTGAGGATGACAGAGGACTGCATTCATTATGCAGAATGAGATGTTTACAAAACACCTTTCTCGCAGACACACACACACACACACACACATAAACACACATAAACAGAAGCGCACACACCTCCCCTCCGCTCGCTCCCTGGGTTTGTGGGGCCGATAGCGGCACTGCTGTCTCATATTCATTTGTTCTATCTGTGGTGACAAAGCTGCCTCATTAACTGAATTCTTAATAAGCCAAGGCAAAAGACATCTCCTCACAACTTCTTTTATCTCTCTGTGCATGTGCATGTAGGTTCTTACTTTGTGTGTGTGTGTGTGTGTGTGTGTGTGTGTATTTGGTTTTTATGCATCAGTAATTTCTACTCCACATCTTTTTGATTTTACCTCACAAGTGTGTTTTTGTACGTCTATAATTGTTGTGCATTGTTTTTTTTTTGTCTGTGCCTGTGATGCACAGGTAGCATGACAAAAATATTTTGAAAGAAGCGCATAGCAGTGGGGTTGTGTTTTCTTCCATATACCAAATGAAAAATTAGGGTATTTGGTACAAACATGACATTACCTGTCATTAAGTGTAGAACCAGGCAGCTAATGAACACATAGTGAAAATAAGAAGCCTCCACTCCTGCAGCTATGTCTTAATAACCAGTTTGTGTGTGTCAGAGCATGTGTATACACGTTTTATATGTAAAGAATCAGTGCATACATTCTGTTTTCCTTTTTGTGTCCGCTGAGAATATGCACATGCATGCAAATTTTTTTCCCTCTTTATCTCCTTTCATCAGTGTTTTTTTTTTAGGGGAAGCAGGGAGCTTGTTGTTGGGTATACCTTCTTTTCGGAACGTCACCAGCTTCCGGTGCTATCCCCTGGGGCCCCGGGGGCCATCGGAGACAAAAACAGCCCCACTTGGCCCAGCAAATAACAAAAGCGTGTTTTGTTCCTTGAAAGTATTTTAAACACATACCAGCACTGCCTGGAAGGCTGCCAAGTGTAGAATTCCATCAGTGCTACCACCTCCCTAACACATGTTACTGCTAACCGCCGCTCAGCCCCCAAGACATAGATGTAACGCAAGATCACTGCCAATGGATTCGTTGGCAGACTGCACTGCTGAAAAGAGATGCTGAGGGCCCAGGTATATGCCACCTCGCTTTCTCAGATAAAGAGAGCAGCAATATAGCGTAGAGAGACAGATTCAGTGCTGCACAGGCACAAAAACAAATATGCAAATAGAAGCCACATACAAAAACTGCTGAGTTCACACTGGATATACACACATATACACACACACACACACAATGCACATCTCCTGCTTCTCTCTCTCTCTCTGCCTCACTCCTACAAGGCCACTGTGTATGTGATCTAAAGATGCTGGAGACACAAAACAATCCTAGAAAAAAACCCGCCACGACCCAACCAGCCTTCTTTTCTTTCCTGATGGTCGTCGCTCCTTTCTTTACTACCAAGGCACTTGCTTTCATAAATGCAAAGAAAAATATTTCTTCGAGCTAAGTTTCCTCTCCTGTTTCTCTTAGCTTTGCCTATTGGCAGTCACATATGATCACAGCTCGGGGGCCTGTCCATGAGGTGCAGGGCCTGTAGGTGAGCTTAGCTTAGGTCACCCAATAATAATAAGCATACATCGCATAATAGCTGGCAAGCCAAATAAATTAATTATCACAGTGAGTCTTTCACACTAGTTTTATGCTGCTCTTCTCCATTTATGTGCCGTCTCTCTCTCTCTCTTTCTCTCTCTCCCTTCAACTTCCCTCTTTTTTTCACTCCATTTATTCTTCATTCCTCTTTGCTATTTGTCGGCAGAAGAAAAATGAGGAAGCAATAGTAGCAATAGGCTTTGTGAGAGCTTGGAAAATACTGTAACTCTAAAGTCCAGCTAATGGTCTTGCCCTCCATTTTTCTGACTCAACACAGCCACTCAAACACAGACACACACACACACACACACACACACACACACACACACACACACAATTGTAGCAGTGACGTAAGTGTGTCTGACGTATGGGGCAAAGGTCAATCTGAAGTTCACAGCTTCCTGACCTCTGGCCTCTCTCTTGGAAAAATCCCTTCTGACTCTATCATTTACTCTCTCTTTTGCCCAGACACACACACACACACATACAGAAAGAAAAAAGGAAAATCCTGCTGATTTACAACAACATCCATTTCTTACGGTCATAGCCAATGACTTTGTAGGAAATACCTTTTTTTTCATCTCTAAGCACAGTCACCACATATTTTATATTGTACTGACCCAGTAGTTGTAAATAACAGATTCTAGGAGACAGAGAGACCAGGACAAATCTTACTTCTTCATCGGTGCACGTGCATATGTGTATTAGGTGTCTTGAAAGCCAGCTCACCTCCACCCCCCATGAAAATGGATCAGTATTTACATTAGCATTAGATTTAGACAGCATGGCTCAGCCACTTACTCCCTATTAGCCATCCTGACCTTAACCCATTAGGGTCTAAAAGCCCCCGCTTGTCTCCATTGCAGCCAGGTGAGACTGACCAGACCTCCCCATTTCCGTAAACCATATTGCCGCTGAGATTATCTTTTCCATCGACTCACAATGGGACAGAGATCATAAAATGCTGAGATCAAGATCATCGAAATGCTAACATGCTTGTGGGATTATCTTTTTTCCAATGCTGTGCAAGGGGAGGGATATTGCTGAAATATGAACATGCTTTTGGGTAAGGGTCGTCATTTTCCACTTTTCCTAACATGCAAAGATGCTTTTGGGAAATCAAGGCAAGGCCTAATTGCCTGGATCTATGAAGAGAAAAGCAAAAGTAAAGAGGTTGAAAATCTGGGGCTTCGGCTTATTGGCTGGTGCCATCAAAGAGGTTTGCGCTACACTGATGTTGTTATATTTAACTAAAACTGAAAGGGAAGAGAAGGGAAAATAACTCTGGTGCCGAGAGGATCAGCGGCTTTTTGCCAAAGTTTGTTTTTTCTTCACTCTGCTCGTAATGGAGACTTGCTGAAAAAGCTCTATTAGAGATTTAGACAAAAAGAATGACCGAAGTATACAGCGGGAGAAACTAACCGATAGATTGAGAGGCAAAGAGAGTGAGAATCTGTGACAGAGAGAACAAAAGAACAAGAGACGGAGAGAGAATGATAGGGAAGAATCTAGACAAGCGTAGTCGGGTTCAAATCACTAATTACACATTCCTGAGCCTGTGAAGGGGAGTATTGTTTTCCAGTTAGCCCCTACCCTGTCGCATGGTTTCACTTAGCACAAAACAAAAGGTACAGGGAACAAAACACAAGCCTAATACCAGGCCCTCCTAATGACAGAGAAATGGGAGAAATTATCCCTGGGGTGGATCCTCGTGAGAAAATGGCTGGTGATTACTGGACAAAGGGAGTTCATTTTGAAACTGTCACAAAATGGCAGACCGTCTGCTTCTTTCTTTTAAAGGGCTGTATTTATTACATGAATGCGCTACCATGCTACTTCATTAATAGATACATCACTGCACACATGACCCGTTTAATCCCTACCAACTTTAAATAACACATATATGTATAATGTTACAGAATACTCTCCCTGACACTAAAATGTAATATTTCATCACATTTCATAGAACAAAAGGCAAGATTCAGGCCTTATTCCTAGGAAACAATGAGGCTTGTTGTGTGTACAAGCTGTGTGTATAAGTGTGTGTATAAGTGTGTGTGTGTGAGCACATATTGGAGTGGTACCTCTGCCAGGGAGAGCACAATGAAAGCACCTCTTCAGCAGCGGCGTTTTGCATATTGCCACAGGATATCAAATGCCTCGCAGTTGACCTACAAGATGGCACACTTGATCCCTCCCTCCTTTCTTTACAGAAGGCGGCCGATTTCCGCCTGCGCTCTCTCCTTTTGTCTGCTTTGCCTCCCCTATATCAAAACTCAAACATTTAAATAGCGGCTGCGTGTCACGGCGCCCACGCAGATAACAATGTCCGTAACTATTTCTGACACGTCACATAAACTCAGTCAGCCAAAAGAGTCGGCAACCTGGGCTGTTCAGTCTACCCCCATAAACCCATAATGATGAGCTCTGTGCTGTTCCGGCAACACAGAGGACCCTACCATTTTCTGCGTTAGCCGGAGGGGTGGGGGGTGGGGGTAAGCTGATAGTGGTGGCAGCACTGGGCAGAGTCGCCTGGCTGGTAATGTTTGCCCAGTCTTGGCCGTCTAAAGGAAGGATATTGTTTTCCCCTGAAAAAGCCTCAGCCGCAGTCCGCATACCAGCGTCCACTCAACATACCAATGGGCTCTTTGAAGATTACTCAAATGTTTGCCTTTGTCACCCCCACCCCATCCGCCCCCTACCCCTAGTCCTAAACTACACTCCTGCCAGAACGAGAAAAAGAGGAAAAAGGACCCCCCAAAAAAAATTTCAGACTTATATCTTCAGAAAACAGTGGGACAGCAATACCACCCCCAGCTGCACTCAGATTCAAAATGGCCTCTGTAGGAGATGGGCAACCACAGAAAGGAATAATAGCGCTATGGCCACCACCAGATCTAAACATAAACAACAGAGAGGGGCGGTGTATTAATGCATGGCGGCATGTTAAGTCTTCCATCTGTCTGCTGATAAATTGCAACAGGCTTTTAAAGACAGTCCACTCCTCATCCCCGTGCAAGCAAAGTCCACAATTAGAGTTGAGTATGATAATTCCAATGGGTTAATTTAACTAAATGTGCTGAAAACTCAAGAACCCCCAATCCACATTAATCCTGAACAAGTAAGTGGGCTTTCTATCAGGTCTATTTCAAAGCATTAGGGATTACCTCGCAGGAACTAAGCTGCTTGAACTCACAGGAGGTCAGCGGTATTGTGCTGCTGCAAGGATGGAAGACCATTGGTCGAGACAGATAGGCAGCAGGACAGGTCAGGTCCTCGTTCTCCAGCAACATCCCTCAATGCTTCGCCCTCCCTCTCTTTTCATCCCCGTCTCTCTCTCTTAACCGTATAATCGAATATCTCCCACTACTTATCTATTCACTGAGCACCTAATGGTTAAAATCAATTACAGCTGGAATGCTGAAATGCCGAATACGAGGCCACATGCTGATAATGACAGAGAGAGTGTGAGAAGGACAGAGAAAGCAGTATAGAGAGTGAGAGAGAGAGACTTGGGACCATTCCAATGGAGGCACAATTACCTCCGATCGATTGATTATTGATTTGAAAGGGCGTTGTGGAGTATTTCAGTTCAGCTTTGTCCATATCAATATCCTGATAGCTTTATGAAAGGGAAAAAGCATGAGCATGCTATCTAAATACCATTCTAATCCTGATGTAACATTTCAGACTATTTCCAGAATAGAACACCTACTTATCCCTAATTGACACATACCGCATTAAGAAACTACGATTTTTAAGAGAACTTTCATACAAATTTTGTGTGTATTTTAATGTCAGGTGATTTCAAAAGCAACGCCAATGAACTGACACAAAAATATTCATCTGATCTCGCTGCCGTGTGATCTGTCCGAAGCAGCTCTGATCAAATCAAGGTATCAAAAGTGAAGGCAACCTTCCTCGAGAGATCATATTTGAGATCACGCGCCCTCTTCGATTATGCCTTTTGTGTTTTTAAACACTCCTGTTATCTTTGTGCCAACAGGAGGATCAAGACCCAAAAGACAAAAAGAAAGGCATACGTACAAGGAGGAAGGGAGAAGACAAGTGTGTGGGTAGGGGGCCATGAGGATGGAAGGAGGAGGAGGGTAGTGTGTGTTTGGGTGGGTGTGGGAGGGTTCAGATGAGCCAAGGGAGAGAAAAAAAAAGAGAGAAAAAACAAAAGACAAACTCCTGCCCTGATCTACTTCACAGTCCCCTGCACATGGACAAATGGCTTGGCCCTGGCCCGGCCCAGCCCACATGACCCACAGCTCAGAGAGGAGTGGGGATGATTATGAAGAGGATCACATCTGGCTATTAAATATGAGACCAGCCCTGTCTGTTTCTTTGTGTTGCACAGAGAAAAACGCACTTTGCTCAAGGACGAAAAAAAAGGCATCTAATATGACAGTCTGCAGGCCTTAACTAACTAACTAATTCACTGGAGAGTCGGGAAGTAGAGAGGGGGGCAAAGGGAAGCTGGCTAGGGTAATTAAACATTATATATGAGTGTCAATCAAGAGCTAGACCAAAGCTGGACATTGCGCGCGCGCACACACACACACACACACACACAAACTAATGCTTTGCCGACCATCTGGTTAAGGCGTTGGAGGGAGAATGGGCGAAACTCTTATTAATATCTATGAGGATTATTTGGAAGAAGGGGGAGGGTGGAGAAGTCCGTCCATTCAAACACACAAAGCGACAGCGTACACACATGCACAAAAACACACATGCACACACCTGCTTTTATGCTTTAATTAGCCGCCGCCCTCCGTCCCCCACTCCCCCACCCCCGGACCTCTCAAAGATTTCCATTGTAATCTCCACCCAGGTGAAAGAGGAGACGATTTGAATAATCTACTAACTGGCGTCTCTTTGCCTTGCAGAGTGAGAGAGAGAGAGAGAGAGAGAGAGTGAGAGACTGAGCAAAAGAACAAGTTGCAGAAGTGAAAAATGAAGAGAGAGAGACAGACAGACAAGACAACCTTCCTGGTAAAAACACTGAAGTGAATTCATTCGTCTGTTCAGGTTTACGGCGCTAAGCGCTTTGCGGCAGGCTACATCATCCGTCTCGGTGACAGAACATGAAAACCTATATCTCGCAGTCAAGTAGCATCTAGTGTGACGTCTCTGTGAACATTCCTTTTTGAAGCGAATAGCAACTCTTTAAGTCTATCTGCGAGTGTGAGACAAGGACGCAATAATCAAGAGCCTGTGTCTGGAACAAGCGGACGACATGGGCTCAAGTGGAAAATGGTAACTTGATAACCAAGACTTCAGTTGTGTGTGAGCATGTATGCAGTCACTGTATGTGTGAGTATGTCTCTAAGAATGTATGTAACGCCATACCTCTATATGCATTTATGTGAGTGTGTGTGTGTGTGTGTGTGTGTGTGTGTGTGTGTGTCATAAATGGTGCCATGCATTTGAAATAGATCCAGTCTCTTTTCTATTCCGGGGACCAGCACAATGGCTTTTTATGCAAATCTATGGGGTCAATCTCCTGTCCATTTCCCCATCACACAAGTCCAAATGACAGCCAGTCCAATAATTTTGCTGCATATATATAGGGCCATTTGATTTTCAAATGAGAGTGGGCAGGGTTGACCCTTGCTAATAGCCAAGGCACAGCGGTAGAATTAATATCACAGATGCATAAGCACAGCCATCTCCATCTGAGGGAGGTGTGTGTGTGTGTCTGTGTGTGTGTGGGGAGGGTAAAGAAAAACAAAAGTCACTAGGCTGGTGGAAAACAAAAAATACAGTGGACACGAGAAAAGGGGATACTCTTCTTCTGATGCATCTAGATGTCCAGCCCCCCTTTCCTCCTCCTCCTCTTCTTCTTCTTCTTCTTTTCCTTCATTCCTCCCTCCTCCCATCACTCCCCTCGTTTAATTCCCCCCACCCCTTGTTTCCTGGCCATGGAGTTGCCGAGAGGATCATGGGTAATGAGATGGCCTATCTGCGGCTCCCCAGGGGAGAGATAGCATGAGAGAGAGAGAGAGAGAGAGAGAGAATGAGAGAAGGAGGGAGTCATAGACAAAACACACAGAGTGGGTAAGACAGTGGGAGTGAAAGAGTGTGAGACAGCGTCAGAAAGAGACAAAGGGAAAGAGACACTTTCTATATCTCTTCCTAATCTTTGTGTTTCCCACTAACAAAGCCCTCCCTCTCTCCCTCCATCTCTACCATAAAAACATGAGCATTTTATAAGCCTAAGATTCAGACTTCAAAGGAGCTGGAGATGGGAGATGGGAGATGAGAGGAGAAGGGGGAAAAAATTACAAAAAGGAAAACAAAGACATGGACGTGTGCAGTGGATCCTGGATGTCCATTTCCACTTGAATTATGACGGAAAGCTGGACAGACAGACGGGGTCGGGGTGGTGGTGGCTGAGGACAGTTTAACATTTATCTTAAAGCCGTCTGAGAAACAGGTGCTGTGGCCTAGGAGACACAGAGTTTGTGTGTGTGTGTGTGTGTGTGTGTGTGTGTGTGTGGTCCTTAGCCATGCCACATTGACCATGAACATTCTCAACTCCTAATGACCCAGGGGCAAGCACAGCCTAGATCTTAACCTCAAAGCTCTATGGACACACACACACACACACACACACGCTCACTACAAAACTAAACCCCCCTATTTAGCCCTGCAGCACTTGTGAATGGCACTGACAGATTTACTCCTGTATCCATGTGTATTAAGGCCAGTGTTTGTTATTAAAAATCATAACGAAAGCCGTACATCATCATATTCGATGCTGAGCAAACACGAGCCAGGCCAGCTATGGACATGCCATGCTACGGCAATGTTTAATGCAAAGCTTACCTCACAGGATGCTAGCATACAAACACTACATTAAAATGTCTTCCATTGTGTCATTTACAATTTGTCTGGGGGATGAAGATTTGAACAGCTGCGATAATACTGAAGAGAGGTAGACACACTTTTAAATTCCAACTAAATTAAGTATCATGAGCGATAATGTGGGGGAAAAAGATACACCCTGTGCAGTAGCAAACAATCAACCAATCAGATTTCCTACATTTCCTCTCCAATAAGCAGCGAGGCGTAGACCTCCGCTTTTTCCATATAAGGCCTATTACTTCCTGCGCCACCTGCTGTGCCCTGGACACCAGATGACTGGATGTCCATGTGCTGCTAATGTCATTTCCCTCTTGCTGTTTCAAAGTCTGGAAAAAAACACTTTCAACCTCTCAGTTCCCTTTAGAAGTACTCCATTGCTGCTACAAAGCAGCCATAAAATCTCCTGAATATGCTTTTTGTTTGTATCTTCAAATGGTTTCCCATGCCATAAAGATATTCTCTGTTTCCAAAAAACCAGATGGCAAAGTCGTCAGCACTCGGATCTTTTATGCGCCCGGCCAAGCTACCTCCATCCCCATGTGCTTTTCACCTCTGCCAATACATAAAAGGAGAGGTGTTTTTCTGGTCAAATAAATGATTTTTTTCCCTCTGCTTTTGCTCTGCCGCTCTACGCTTTTGCTCCCCCTCTCTCTGCTTTACTACCACATGTCCAAGGGTAAAATAGTGGGATTTCTGCCAGAGGCATTAAAAGCGTCATCTGTGGAACAGATTTGTTGAGGCCTGTGGGGTAGGTAGGTGGGTGGGTGGGTAGATGAGGTACAAGGGTGTATGGGTACACAGAGGGGGCATTGGGATGACCCTCACTTGCCTTGGTGTTTGTGTGTGCCCAAAAGGATACTCCCTTGCTTTACATAACTTTCTTGGAAAGCAAAATAATAACTAAGTTAGCAATATGTTCAGACAAGCCTCTTTGTTTCATTTCTGTACAGACTTTTACTGTTTGTACTGCGATTGTGGTTCCTGGGTTTGTACATTTAGTCAACTGGTATAAATTGCTTTCTTTGTATGCTTAAATGTTCAGTGCAGCCTATAACCTATCTGGCTATTGCCTTATATTAAATTAATTTAAATTGTTGTCAAAAGTGGCTCAATACGACAAGATGCATGCACACATTCACACGCACACCTATGCTGACCTATGCTCCTCGGACAGCAAGGATATCCTGATTAGTCTGGATGAATCAAGCTGACCCTATAGGTTATGACTTCAGTTAATGTAGGCCAATATGCAAGTAAACCTTTTGTTGAGAATCTATGGATCTAAAATATTTCAATGTAATTAGTGAACAATCCCTGAGGACAGACATCTACAACTCATCCAATGCCAAGTTCAGCCTTTGCGAAAATCCTGTGTCAATATGTACATCCTGTCTAAGTCAACGATGACTGTTTTAAATAACCCTAAGAATGCCGATGTGCTTAATCCCCTCAAGCCTTGGAACCGTAAGTAACAATCGGCCACAGATTTCCAAATAAATGCAGTGTAAAGGTTACTGCACGATGCAGGAACCTCTTTCACAAAAATGATTTGAGTGACTAAAGTCTGGTGGGTCAGTGGAGAAAAACTCCCTTTCATAAATGAAAGGTTGCAGATTCAAACCTTAATCAAAATCTTACCACTGGAGGTTTACAGTTATTTAAAAATAAAAATCAGGACTTATAAAAATATAAGAGTACACAATTGTGATGAGGCCTTCTCCTTATAATACAACAGTGGGCAAATAAGTATAGAAATAAAAATGTTGTATATTCTGTTTTTAAAAAACATAAATAGACCCTTATTTTTATATCTTCTTGCTACTGTTACATTTAAGGCACAACACACACACACACACCCCCAAACACCTCCCACTGCCAAATGTTGCTACAGTAGTAAAGAAATCCTCATTAATGTAATGCACTTGATCCTGTCCTGTAGGCGAAGGCCTCGGAAATGTAACAGCATCCTATTAAACTCAGTGAGATGTCCGACAAACTAAATCACCTTAAATATATTGGAGAGGAGAAAGATGCCAAATATTGGTCGTGTTGGAATTTCGTGAGTGTGGAGAGTTAAATTATTTCATTGAGTGACTCCTGCTCTGATTGGCTACTAGTGTGAAAACCCAATGAAAAGTCATCCCAAGCAAGAAAAGTTCACCTATCAGCCTAAATAACAGGGATTGTTTATCTGCAGGAACGCTGCGTGGATGTCTACACAAAAGTGTATGTTTCTGGAAACATTAATTTAAAAATGTAGTAAATAAAATGCACTTACACGTACTTTCATTAAAAAACTGACATAATTTCTTTTACAATAAGTGTAATACAAAACTTCAATAATAACAGTTTTTTGTAGTGTTTTCTTTTTACATTCTTAATGTGTGTGTTTGTGCATCACGTGGGGATCAGAGACCAAGAGTTTCATGTATAGAGTGTGGTCTACTTTTATTGTGTCATTATTCAAGTTGTTAATATGGCTCTACACCCTTATCATGAAAACAAATTCTTGAGTTATTCCAGAATTTTTTACAGCTGGGGGAAAAAAAA
Source organism: Gadopsis marmoratus (assembly GCA_036023855.1). Lineage (NCBI taxonomy): Eukaryota > Metazoa > Chordata > Actinopteri > Centrarchiformes > Percichthyidae > Gadopsis > Gadopsis marmoratus. Next base: position 17,547 of record JAVQJF010008224.1, read on the forward strand.
CAAGTTGAAAAGACAGCTGAAGATAATCAACACTTTGAAACATTTAAAACTCGCTGATCGTACACAACCTGTGTATAATTATACACAACAGTAGTGCCAGCTGGTCATAAGTAGGACATGCACACATATTTGCAGTGACCTTTTCCATCTCTGTCATTCCATTCTCATGGGAACTTTATATCCATGTGATTCTGCAGTTAAGAGGAGAGAGCAAATTCTTTATAAACACAAACATGTGTGCTTTTTATGAATCTGAACTTGAGTGGTATTCCCCTCGAATGTATACCAGTAAGAATGCTACGATATCTGTATAGTGCTGCATGCTATGTAATATATTGTCAGTGTCCTGCAAAAATAAATAATCTACAAATCTATTTATTTTAGGATAACATATCCAACATGTATAAGCATTTTCATCCTCACATGTAGTCAGTGTTTTTTTTATTGCAGAGATTTTTTTTCTCAGCTGGGACAAAAGGATGAGATTAGAGAACTGATGTGTCTGAAGGACACTAAGAACACGGGAAGAGAGTGTTTTACCTTGTAGAGGCGGATGGCAGCTTCGTGCCTCTGGTTGGTGGCATGTAGCCTCAGTTTATCCACGCTGTTGCTGTAGTAGTCACAGGCGTTGCACTTGAGGTGTACTGGGTTGCCAATGGCCACACACTTTAATCTCCACTGGTTGGCCTTCCCTCCCTCCTTTATGTGGGCCACCAGCTGGTGCTTCTGCATGTGCTTGTCTGTCTTGCAGTGCAGCTGAAAGTTGGCCTTAAGCTGCGTGTTGTAGCTGCAGAGCTTACACTGGTAGACGTCGCCCATCACGCAGCGCCACTCGTCTTCGGGCAAAGAGCGCTCCGCATTGACATGAGCGTTGAGAGCCTCCAGGCTGTCCGTGGAGTAGCAGTTGCACACCGCGCACTGGTAGAGGCGCAGGGAGGGGTCGTTGATAGGTGGCGACAAGGAGGAGAGGGAGGGGTCTGATGAGGACATACCCCCCATTCCACCCGAGGACACCAGGGATAAATCGTCTGCCATCAGCTGACCACTGGCAAGACGCAACTCCGCTGATAGGTCAGTGTTCACTGCAAAGAAAGTGAACAAGTACGCAGGTTAGAAAGCAAAAAGAAATGCAGAGAGATGTTTAAAAAGTAGGGATTTCATAAGGATTACATACATGGAAGAAGAGAAGGCTAACATGTCAGATAGAAGGCAGACGGTATGCACAGTGGAAAGAATGGTACAATAAACAAAGAGGTATGGCAGAAAGACAAAGCCCTGATTAAAATGAAAGGTTGGCATGCGTAGGGATGGATAAAGGATAGAGAGAAAGAGAAAAGGCTCTTTTAATGAAATTAAGTGTGGAGAGAGACGTGAGTCCTCCATGCAGGCCTCTCACACACAAAAGGATTTGATAAAATAAAGCCTCACAGAGGACTAGGGCTCCTTACAAAGTCTTGTCTATAAAAAACCCTAATAGGATTGAATCAGGATCAATTACAATCATCCTTTTCAACTTGCTAACTCGCTCATCAGGTAGCTTTAATTACTGCTCTCAGCAATGGCGGGACAACGGTTTTAGGGCTCCAGGCTTTTCTCACATCCACACACACACATTTGAAAAGCTGATCAATGCATTACACGTGTTTTCTCTTTCTTCTGCCCGCCCACCCTAGGACAAAAAACAGATCCGCCATTCATATGAATGTAATTAACTCTTTCGTTTGATCCCTTTATTGTCTCTCTATGCATGTAACCAAAAGCTCATCAGGTCTTTTTTCAGATAATATCTCAACACAGTGTTTGGAGCACTGAGGATTTAACAATTACACATCATCTGAATCATTTTTACACTTTACGAATAATTCCCCCAATTAGTGTGAGGGTGTGTGTATGTGTGTCCTGATTTTTATGAACGAGCACACTTTTTCTCGGAATGAGATTGCAAAATGTGAGCAGAGATTTAGAATATGTAAATCTACATTTATGTATATTCATTCAGCTATACGTGCATTTGTGTGTGGATGCGTGAGTATTTGAATATATAAATTCCCTGCTCACACCATCTAAACCTATGTACAGCTGCGCTCACTATGGGGAGCTGTGTGTTATCAGTGTAATTCACTGAGAGTACATCTGCTGGCTGGGCTGTGACCTCCACACTAGAGGAGGGAGTGGGTGTGTAACACTGCAGGGTCATTGTTAAATCTCTCTCACTCCTACGGGAATCCGCTTCCTGCTGTGTGAGTGTGTGTGTGTGTGTGTGTGTGTGTGTGGGTGGGTGTGTGTGTGTGG
>JAVQJF010008228.1:0-10912 GCA_036023855.1 Gadopsis marmoratus
CAATCAGTTGTGTGACTTCCTACTCAACAATAAGTTGTTTGAGGATATTCAGTCACGATTTATAGTGCATCACAGCACTGGTGAAAGTTACAAATGACCTTCTAATTGCATCAGATAAAAGGTCTTTTCTCTGTACTTGTCTTGTTACTGCTGCTTTCAATGCCATTGACCATCACATTTTGGCATAATTTGCCATTTTAGGGCATTAAATGATAAAATGTTTCCTCCTGACACCTTCTATACTATGTAGTTCTTTATTAACACTGTTAGCTAGTTACAAGTATTAGCGGTAGCATGCTGTTGGCCACAGCTAGTAGTTACTTGCTGGGTTACAGATGAAATAGCCAGTTCCCACTCAGACACAGCACAGAAATTACCCATGTCACATAAGGCTACTGAAATATTCTTAGACGGTTAAGTTCTATGTAAAGAAACACTCTCTTCACTGCATTTGTTATCAAGCTGAGTACATGTATTTCTACTACCGGAAAAGTCAGTATAGGCTATTTTTGTGAGAGATTAGTAAGCTAAAAACAAGCTTTGCAAGTTTCAAAACAACTGACAACTCTTGAAAGTATGAATGTAAAGTAGAGCGGGGAAACCCGCACTTGTTTGTATTCTGGTAGGTGGTCTAATATGTTTTTTTGTGTGCGCATGTGTTTGTTGCAGATTTCATCCATAAGATTACGGTGCAGGCATCCCCAGGCCTGGAGAAGAGGCGGAACTCTCCTGATTTGGGTTCGGGCTCCTCACCCTCCTTTGGCCCACGTTTCCGTGCAATCCAACGTGAGTGCAGTCGTTTTTCCCTTGGATAAACACACACAGGTGCACATGTGCGTGTTCTTCCAGAGACATTTAGAAACCCAAAGTGCTGCAACATTACATCTCTCAGTTTCCAAATTCTCTCTTTTCATGTAATCCCAACCACCCACTCATCTTTTTTGTCTTTCCCTGTTTCCCCGTAGGCCTCCCCCCTCTCTCTCACTCCCCCTCCCTGACTTACTGCTTTCTCTCTCTCACACACACTCACACACACCCTTTTCCCTTTTCAACAGTCTATTCCAGTCCAAATATTATCTGACTTCCTCTCAGCGGCTCAGCACTTCTCAGCAGCTTTTTTCCACTGCAGCCCTGCTCTACTTCCCCTGACTGCTGTTTCCTCATTGCTGCAGCGGGGGGAGCCATTGTGCTGTATATTTCAGGCGGAGAGCGTCCCCAGTTCTATATGCATGTGGTGGCTACAGTGCGGTTTACTGAATTAAAAATAAGCAGGGAGGAATTCATTGCTCTATAAGAAGGGGTTGAGAAGGGTTGCAGCAGCTGCTTGTCGGGCTCTTAGACAAACGCCCCAAGCTCGTTTCCCTTTGCAAGGAAACTGTAGCCAGTAATTCATGGGGCATTCTAACAAAACCCAAAAGGAAATTTGTGATGTAACAACAGGCAATGAAAGGGATTTTTCTAAACAATTGCCACAGGGGGTTGACATTAAAGCACAAATTGCGGTGAAATATTTATCTGTAAAAGTGGTTAGTAAATACAAAGCATCTGCCAGCTTCATTTACTCTTCAAATAGTAGACTGGCATTCTTTACTTCCTAATGGCTTTCCTTAATGGTAATCACTAAGCCATGAGTGTGCCTGTCATTAAAATGTGTTTAGAGGATATTTATGCTTGCCCTCTCACTAGCAAGCAGTGATTTATTCTGGGGCCTCCCAAACCTATTTGTGTAGACAACTGCCAAATTAATTTGCATTAATCCACAGATCTCCATTAACCAATATTTTTGTAAATTTTATACAAATTAGTGTAAGAGGGCACAATGAAACCTACAGAATGATCGTCTTAGAAGTAACGTCTCTCATTGTGCCATATACTGAATTAGATAACAGGAAAATGAAACTGTCCCAAATTATTAAGGACTTTTTGAGCTCTGGGATAGTTAGCATTTTTACCATCTTATTAGGCTGGCTGTATCATATGTGCTTATGGATATTGCTACCCTTCTTTTTCTGTCTGTGGGGCAGGATTAGTTTTGGTTCTTGTGCTACTTTCCTAGTCCTGTTCCTCATTCCATTTCCGGTACCTGAGGTATGGAAGTTTCTACATTTACATGTTTATATGATTATGTAAATACAAATGTGCAAATATTTACTCTATCACATCCAAATGTAAACTAATCTACTCACTATCCTGCATCCAGCGGTGCTGCTCCACACATTGTCCTGGAGTTCATGGTGTTTATAATATGTTATGTTATGTTCTTTGTCATATAATACAAGCTAATGAGAAACACAATCAATCAATAGGTCCGGAGCTGTGATGTGACATCCGTTCCACACAACGTGATTGGTTCATGCCTGTATTCACCGTGTGAAAGCTCAGAAAAATCGCCCAAAAACATATTGACGTGTGAATTAATCACACTGAAAAACTTCTCTGGTGTGTGAAGACTTTTAGTTGGTTGCTTGACCTGCCACATTTGTCCAGACGCAAGTATCTCAACAACCTTTCAATGCATTGGGATTCATTTTGGCACAGATATATCGAGGGTACCCAGAGGATGAATCCTACAGAGTTGGTGATCCCCTGAATTTTCAACTAGCTCCACCTTCAGGTTAAAATCTCCCCTCATCCAGTGAAATATCTCAAAGTTTTCTTGAGGGATTAGAGCAAAATTTGGTAACGTAGCCTTTTGTCTATATTTTCTACCCAATGACAGTGGCAATATTAAGTCTTCCACATGCAGATTTAATATCAGCATGGGGCAGACGATGAGCAGAGGAGAAAATTGTCTAAATACTAAAGTATTTTAACCATCAAGGTATATCCCATCAAAACATGATGATATGCTGCAAAAGAAAATGTGTTTATAGAGGCACATGCTGGGAAAGCCACGGTCCGATCTTGATAAAATTGCAATGCTGACACTATTACCTGACTTCTGTGCCTGCTTTGAAAACATTGTGTTGGTGAATGATGGAGGGCAAATTGCATCAGCCAGGCCGTCAGTCTAGTAGAGGCCAAGAAAGAGAAAATAATACATGTCCATTCAGATGGCATGTGTACATTTATCCCCATTTTTGAAGGTGAGGGAATCACTATAAATAAGCAGCACCAGAACTCAGTGAAATAAATCAGGTTTTAAGTTCTCTATTGGGAGGTGTTGTGGCAGGATGCTCAGCATGTGTTCACACACATTGTGTTAGCAGCACAAGCCATTTGGTGGGGCGAGTACCCTGATGAGATTTGGTGCCAGAGCCTGGGTAAAGCATGCAAATGACAGGTGAAATCCCAACTTTTATTAGCACACTACACTTCCTCTCATCTTTTCCCAGGCTGGTAACATACAGCAGGAGGGAAGAAAATGAGGTGGGAGGAGGAGTGATGGTGCTGTATCACTCTGTTCTGATCATCCACAGAACGGCAGGAGACGCTTTGACTCCTCACACTTTTGGTTCTGTGAACCATTTGGAGGTTACCATTTAGACTATGTCCTCATGATGAGGCAATCTTAAAACAGTTTTAGAGTAAATCGGATCTTAAACTGTGCAGAAATATGCGTAGAAAAAGTGCACTGAAATTTCATGAATTCTAGCTGTAGCAGAAGTCAGTTAAAGGTCATTATGTTGGAGATGATTGCAGAGCTGCGTCAATTTATTGGTGAAACCTGCCTTTTGAAAATGCTCACCTCATTACAATACTGCTAAGCAGTATGCATACTGATGACATGCAATTAATTTTACCCTGTTTTTTATCCCTTTTTCTCTGCAGTCAGTCCCAGTGACAACAGCCGGTCATTTGGTCTGAGCCCGGTCTGGCCCCTAGATGCCCCATCTCTTAAACAAGCCAATGGAGACCTGAGGTTGGGCCCTCACTGGAGGCCCCAGAGCCCAAAAAGTCCCAAAAGCCCTAAAGTCCTGCGCCTTAGTCCCCAGGAAAGCAGGTAGACAGGACTGCCTTTTTCTTTTACACGTAAATGTTTATGATGTATAAGGATTTAATTACACTCAACTTAATTCAATTTATAACCATGCTTAAATGCTTTTGAATTTCTTGCCGCTTTCAGTCTGTCGATGAGGGCCAAGCTCCTGGAATCGGATAGCAATGAGAATGGAGAATCCAAGGATGACTTTGAAGAGTACAAACCCTCCATGCAAAGCCCTCCCCCTGCTCAGAACGGTATAAGACACCCTCCATCAACATTGCATATCTTCCATTAGCTACTGTTACAATTCACTGGCATGAGTGTGTATTATAAATAAAAACTAAGTTATTAATAAATGCCACGTGTCTTCCTCAGTTTATGTCTTTTTGAAACTTAAAAACAAAACATATTTCTCTCTCTGCAGGCTCCTCAGTGAAGGACAACCTGCGGCTGCCTCTACCTCAACGAGACTCGGGCAGTGAGGAAGGGGGTTCCTCTCCGGCTGGCTCCCCCAGGCCTGAGAGGGGTTCCCTCGGTAGCCTCACTAAAAGCACCCACCAGGCCCTGCTGGGTGGTGGCTCCCTCCTGGCCTCCATAGGACTAGGTCGCTGTCTGGATATTCCCCCAAGGGTGCCCCCTCGAACTAACCCCCCATCCCTAGGGGACCGCAGCCCTTCCGAACCGGAGATCTCCACCCCTAAGACCCTCATTTCAGATCCCCCAGTGGTGGATGATCTCATCACCTTCTCCACCTCTGAGCTTCTCCCCAGACCACTCTTGGATTTAGCTCTGCAGTACCAAGAACTGAAGCCCTTGTCCCTGACACCGCCTCCACCGATCCCCCGTGAGAGGAGCGGCCACCGGACAGCGCAGACGCCACACAGTCCGCAGAGCCCCAGGACCTCAATTCAGCACAGCTGGGCCAGTCCAGGGGAATGGACCCCCAGTTCCCATTTGAATAACAGGGAGCAGGACTGTGAGCCCTGGGAGCACAGAGTGGACAGGAGGAGGAGGTCCAGCCAAGGCCTGCATGCCTCTCAGCTAGGTCAGTTTGACTCTATAAAAGGGGCACTCCACCAATTTTAGATGTCAAAGTGAACTTGTCACTGGGAGAATCCATTACTAACTGGGGGTGTGTGGGTCAAGCAAAAGATTTTATCAAGTTGCATTATGGGTAGTGTAGGTCCAGTGTTTTAGGAGCATGACTAATTCTAGGGGCTAAAAGTCAGGATATCTCTGACTCCTGCTGTGATTTTTACCATTCTTTATTTTATTATTATGTGTCTTTTGCAACTTTATGAAAGTGCAGTACTAAATTGCTGGAGTGCCCCTTTAAATTACAGTCTCCTCTCCAGATTGGATTCATGATTTGATTTACATGCAGAATTCATCTGCATTTCATCAAGAGGTCTGAACATGTTTTAGGAGGCGCCACACTGAAATTGGATCCAACTTTTATCTTGAATAATGTATGACAGTGTTCCTCCACAGTCATGCAGAATTATTATGTTCCTTTTTTAGCAAGATCTTTCTGGCACAAGGGAAGCTTCAATGCTGCACAAGCTTTTTCATTTACATCAAAGCTTGTCTTCATCAATTTGCATATCTCAGGTAACAGCTGGCCTTCCATACTTCACTGCTAATACTGGCTAAGCAAAGCTAGCATCCAATCTTCTGTTGTTTCTCCTTTTCAAGAGTTTTCTTTTATTGTAAATCCGGCATCCAGCAGTACAGCTGAGGTCACGCAGACAGAAGTACTAGATTCAAAATTGCCAATAATCTGTTCTTGACTTCACCAAATACACCGTCTTTATGCCCACTTCCTCAGATAGTTTGGGAGTTTGGCTGGTGCTCAGCATTGTGTCTTGGCTATAATTAATTACACTCCAGTTTAAGCATACGGAGACAACGCCACCTTGTAATTATAAGGTTCCATCTGCATTCTGAGCGATTTTGAGATATTGAGCTTCAAGGTTTTTGCATTCCCAATAGTTGATAGAGATAGAACCTTTTTGTTTTCTAAATAAAAAGTTAAAAAATGCATACAATTTAAAGAAACACCTCACATAATATTAATAAGTTATCACAGAATAAGTGTATGTGAATAACTCCATTTTGACAAATGTCAGATGGAACCTCATAATTCCAAGGTGACGACATGTCACATGTATGCCTGTATTCTATGTGTTAAGGATGCAGACATGTCACATGATAAAAGATCACATTCAAGAGGGATTAGCATTCATTTCCTCCACAAAACTACATGTGAAAATATGCAATTTTCAGTTCTCGTAGGGCATATTTATAGTTTTGTTTTAATTAATTAATGCTAACAGTTGTCATGCTAACAGACACGATCTGCATATCAGCAGCAATATAATTTACAGCATATTCACATGTTTTTCCAAAAGACTAATATGCATTTCCTAGAAGCACTGACACACTTTAGAGCCATAATGACGGAGGCGTGGGTATTGGTTGTTTTAAGAGCGAGTGGGCTCTACGAGGGCTTTAAGAATGCCCTATGGTAACATGTCACACACTATATCTGGTCCGTTTGACTCACAAAGATTTGGATTCTCCACAGAGAGGCTCTTACAGCTTGCCCCCTGGTACCATAGACTTGCCTCTCTTTCCCTACTAACAACCGTAATCTCACAAACCGCAATGAGCGCACAGAGGCAAAAAGCCTTGCATAATTAATCTGCGAGTGTTTTAGCTAAACATCTTATTATGTTTATTGACTGTAATGACTCAGGTTCAGATGCATAGAAGACTGCCACAAGGTTGCTGGCAGTGAATGTGTGCTTGAAAGAGATATAAATGCAGTGGAATCCTTCACTGGCATTTTTCGTCTGCTCTCTTGCGACTCCTGATTGCTCTTTCTTGTCAGCTGAATAGCTCAGCAGCCTCGGAGAGTTGCTGTTGATGTAAATAATGCCATTTGGCAGACACATCACATTTTGAAATAGCAAATGTTCATTAAAGCTGATTTATTCTGAGTTTAATGTTCTTGTCAGTGCTAATTTACACTTGCTGTTTGCTTTTGTTGCAGCTCTGTCAACTAGTTACTAGTTACGCAGCACAATGTTAGACTTAATTTAGACTAATTGCATCAACATTCTGTGCTGGTGATTTTTCCATTTGTTTTTGCAACAATAATGTACCACTATCATGTTTTTTTTTGGATCCATTTCATCATACAGGTTTATGTGTTTTGCAGACCATTAGGAAACAAATGCATTTCAGATTGGAGAGGAGTGCATAAAAAAGCACCAGGGCAACACTAAAGCAGTTTGAGAGTAATTTGCAGATTAACTATTAAAGCCTTCTCAATGAAGAAAGTGAAGGACAGGATGATGATGTTTAATATGTGGACTATTCAGCCTTACTCTGACATTGTTTCTGTTTAGTTTTTTTACATGCAAAGGTCAATTTACTTGTCATGTGGATTACTACTCAGCCAGTGAAACCCCAAGTAACCCATGATTATGTCAAAGTCATATCATCAGGGTTATTTTGACTTAGGCTGGAGACTTCAAATATTTGACAGAAAACCTGTATTATAAACTGAGCATGGAGTTGAAATAGAAGGGAATTTAAAAGTAGTTGCCTTATAGGAAATGTAGGACCCAGCATTTTTAAAGCTTGACTTATACTAGGGACTGAAAGTCGGGATATCTCAGCCTCTGCTGCTTTAATTTTGACCATTCCATTTCAAGCATGTCTCAGCCTTAAAGAAGTGTAATACAAAATGGCTTGAGTGCCCCTTTTAATGTTTTTTCTTTCTTTTCTTTACAGTTTTGGATCTTCCCTTGTGCCAAGACACACAGGACTCCAATGAAAAGCCATCAGTTCCCTGTTCTCTCCACCCCAACCCTGTCCTCTGGAGCCCCAAAACCCGCCGTCTGGAGGTCAGTGTCATCCCCCGACCCCGCCCATCTCCCATTCGCCCCCGCATCGACCCCTGGAGCTTCATCTCGGCCGGTGGTGGGAACTCAGGTGGTGGCCGTAGCCCAAATCGCTTGGACAGCAACCTTCTGGGCTACCAACCCTCCCCTACAAATCCTTTCACCAACTGTGACCCCTTCCCTTCACCTGACTGCGACCCATTCTCCCTCAAGGCTGACCCCTCAAGCGGCTCAGATGCAGCTTCACCCTTTGACCCCTTCTTGGCTCCCTTTCCCACCTCCCGTTCTGCTCCGTGCTCCACTAACGGCTCGCCCACACTTCCCTCGTTCCGTATAGCAACCCTCAACCCGGCTGAATCGCCCCTTATCGATCTTGGCTGGGCAGGCTGCAGCAAGCCCCTGGATGGCACCAAAGAGAGAGCTCACCCCCGCAGGACACTAGGGCTCAAGCCCTTCAAGTCCCCGACGCAACTCAGAGATGACAGGTTCTAAACCCGAGGCTAGGCTGTGTTTGTTTTTCACAGGAACGCAGTCAAGGAACCTTTCCACTACTATGTCCAATATCTTAACGAGGATTTGGAATGTTTTTTTAAATGCACACCCATCACTCACCCCACTGAGGGAGGTTTCCCCTATTGGATCTTTAATCATTGCAGGTCCTACTTATAGGCCAGCCTACTTCTTTGGAAACCAGAAAACCTGTGAAAAGTGGTATATTGGATTGTGGGATGGCTACCTGGGAACCAGTGGCTGGTGCCTATTTCATTCTCCCTCTCTATCTCTGTTTCTCTATCACTTTGAAGGAGCAGAACACAGATCACTAGTTCCATCTTCAGATTCTATCAGACTGCTCATATCACCTGCTTTCATCTCCCCCCTACCTTTGAAGCATTGCGACAATGCAGAGGTGACTTGCACAGCTTCATCTGCCTCTACCTCTCTGCACACTGAAAGCATTCAGAACAATGGAAAATTGGAGTGCTTTATTTCGTGAAGTGTTTATAATATATATATTTTCAAGGTTCCTTGAATGGTTAATCTTATGCATAGGGAAGATGCTCTGAATTTGGCTTAAATTTGAAAATCAGCTTAGAAATTCTGTGGAAGAAAATGTTGTCTGCGTGTGTGTGCATGCATGCATGCATGTCTAGACTCATTGTACAAGGAACTCTTGTTTTTTTAAACATCGTCTGCCTGTTGCATTATGGGAGAAAACACTCAGATATTCCAGGCCACTCATGAAATCCAAGACAAAAACATTCCACTTGGAATCAGATAAAATTCTAGTCACATTCCCTAAGAAATGCCAGGGATTGGACCAATCAGGCAGCACAGCACAGGAAACTGAGGGGAGCCCTCTGCATATATGCCAAAGAATGCCTGTGACAGTGTAAGGTCTGGGCCATAGCGTGTTTGCAAATACGTAGTTCTTAACTCAATGGAGTGCAAGACAGCTAGGGTTTGACACTCTGAACAACACAGAGAAAGTTTAAACAATCACATAGTATTTAAACACTTTAATATACTTTCTGTGGTTATCTTTTATAACATCATCCAGACTGTCTTATCACCACCCATCTAATGCTGTAGGAAGGTTCAAACAAATACTTTAATGTATTTGCCTTGCTACATCATCAAAATATTTGCAAATACTACAATATGTCCGTATGGAAGCTTCAGTGAATACTTTAGTCATACAGTCCACCAAAGTAGTAGTAGCCCCGCAAAGCCAGCCCACAATTTTGCGGTCTCTTGATGATTAACACTTCTCTCCTTGACCAGAAAACCATTGTGGTTGTTCTAGAAATGTTACATTTCTCCTGAAATTAACCACCAAATTTATATTCTGGATGTAAGAAAATATGCCTTCCAGTTCATCACTGATCGTTCTACAATCTAAATTTAACATGTTCAGGCACATAAATGTATTATGTGAAACAGGTTGATAAGAACTCCTTGACAGGGAATATCCAAGGGTGTTTTGTTATATTGTTTTTTTTTAAATGGCAGTCAACTGGTTCTCAAGCATGTTATCTGTTAACATCATTGGTGTAGGTCAAGCATGTAAGCAACTGAAAGAGACCCACTTATGCATGGCACAAACTTGTCCTGTTACCCGTGTCTTTACTGGAGCATTCCAAGTACAAATACTGATTGGATTCATCACTGATACCATATCATTCAAAGATAATAATGGCTTTGTTCTGATGAAGAGTGAAAACCTTGTCTCCAAAGGGGAAAGCTTTGTGATTAGCCTAATAATCCTACAGACAAACAAAAGAGGCTGATAGTGACAATTACCCTCTTGATAAGAGCCAAGAGCATTAACAAAGTGTTCAGATATTTTGTTAATTAATTTGCCCCAACATTAAAAAAAATGCCCTGTGTCCTCCTTGCAAGGTATACCGAGTTGCTCCCTTCATCAATTTAAATCTCGAATTAAGCTGTGGCCTTTTTTATGCATAAAGTTTCAATGACAGGTTGACCTGTCTTTCCTCCCTATTTTCTCTGTTGCCATTGGCTGTTCAGCTGCTGACCAGATGAAATCTTCACAGTCGAGGTTCACCTTTTGCTATGTCACCCCCTCTCAGGTCATTTTCGTTAGTTCTTTTTTTTCTTCTTACTCCTACTCCTTTGCTTCCTTCTCCTCTGGAAAGTTTTCTCGAGGGCAGTTTTGTCCTGACACTGCAGAGCATTCAATTCGGTACCAGCCAGGTTTCTATCCTGGAATACAAAATTACATTTGTTCTAGGACAGTCCATTTACAGAGGAGTGCCCATTTTACAGATGCAACTAAATTTGTTTGAAAATATGAGCTTTATTGTATATTTCTATTGCACATTAATGTGTCTGTTCATCATCTACTGGACATTCAAGTAATACTCAAACGTGATACAGTGCTTGTAAAAATCTCAGTATGCTTCAACTTGGTTGTACAATCTGCCATCCAACCACATTGTGGTCTCTTACACGGCGTGGTGTGCTCTTCGTATAAACCATATACGACAAACTCCTTCTTGGTTCAATATTGATCTTTATTTTACTTCGTAATACGTGCATGGGTTGTTCTCTCCTA